>JAOXYA010075738.1:0-11464 GCA_028565675.1 Sorex palustris
TCAGGAGAATGAGACCCATCATTGTTACTGGTTTTTGGCATATTGAATATGCCACGGGGAGTTTGCCAGACTCTGCGTGTGGGCAGGATACTTTTGGTAGCCTTTGCCGTATCATTATAATTATTTAGAAATAATTTTATTTATAAATACTTTTATTTAGGTTCAGTAATTTATGATGTTGTTAATAATAAAATTTCAGGCAAACAGCATTCCAACTCCAAACTAGTTGTCAGCATCTCTTCACCAGTGTCCCAAGTTTCCTCCCACTCTCACCTGCCTCTTTGGTAGAATCATTAAAAAAAATTTAATATCGGGATCCAGGGAAATAGTATAGTGGGTCGGATCCCTTGCTTTGCATGCTGCCATCTTGGGTTCAATTGCTGGCACCCTGCCAGGAGTGAGCCCTGAGCGCAGGGCCAGGAGTAAGCTGAACACCACCTGGTGTTGCCCTCAAACCAAAAAAAGTAAAATATAATTATAGATTGGTTCACATGTTTTTATAATAGTATTGGCACTTATGGTTATTTATTTATTATTTATTTATTTTGATGAGATTATATGGAGCCAGGGGCAGTTTTTGGGTGTGATTGCCAAGCTACTGGTAAACTAGGAAGATGGGAGGATGAGGCCCATTTCTGCTTCAAGCGAGCTTGGAGATTTCAGTCATGGGTCCTGCATACCTTGGGTCACACCCAGCGATTTTTAGGAGTTACTCTTGGCTCTGTAGTCAGGCATTACTCCTGGTGGTGCTTGGGGGACCATATGAGATGCCTGGGATAGAACCCGGGTCAGCCGCGTGCAAGGCAAATGCCCTACCCGCTTTTGATGTATGCAGTTTTGATGTATGCAGTTACCTCATCTCTGTAGCACCAAAGTGTCTGAGGCCCTGTCATTTTCCATTTAAGTGAAGACAATTGCAAATTTATCAGGGTCACTTGACAGCACTTAGCACGTAAAAGTGAAAAGTGATGGTTTTATTTATAGTATTTTAAGTGTTTGTATAAACACATGCATAACATTTATAATACTTGTAAAGGAAAATCGAATATGTCACGGGTAGCTTGCCAGGCTCTGCCGTTTGGGCAAGATACTCTCGGTAGCTTGCCAGGCTCTCCGAGAGCGGCGGAGGAATCGAACTCTGGTCGGCATGTTGGCTGCGTGCAAGGCAAACGCCCTACCCGCGGTGCTATCGCTCCAGCCCGTGACATATTCGATATGCCAAATACAGTAACAAGTCTCACTATGGAGACGTTACTGGGCCCACTTGAGCAAATCGATGAACAACGGGAGGACAGTGACAGTCACAGTCAAGGAAAAATGTCACAGAAGGTCTAGTTTTGTTGCCTGTCCAAGTTCTGCTTCTAGTTCCAGCACCCAGCCCATCACCTTCCTGCTTTAAAATGGTAGTTTTCCAGGAGAGAATGTGAACAGCCCTCAGCTTGTTTTACATGGACTGTGTTAGTGGGTTTACTGTTTCCACATTGAGAGTCTGTCATGATAAAATCCATATAATATAACTTATAGTTTATGTTTGGTATATTAAGAAAATATAGTGTGGAAAATAACAGCTTTAATTTTACTGGCAACCTCTATATAAAAGCTAGAAATGAAGGATGTGAAAGTAGAGATCTGGTTTGGAGATCACCCAAGTTAACTAGGACTGGTTTTTTATTCTATCATAGTGTGTTTTTTGTAAATGTTTACTCTCTAGGCTGAGGATCATATTTGAAGTGAGTTAGCCTGTGTCCACAGGTCTGGGGAGAATAACCAGGTTGCCAGAGAATAATTTTAAAAAATCGATTAATTTATTATTTTTTAAAATGGAATCATTGTGAGATACAGAATTACAAAACTGTTCATGGTCGGATTTTAGTCATAGTGTGTTCCGACACACATCCCTATTCGTGACTGTATACATCAATGTCATCAAAACTAACACTACTTTAAAAAAAGAACTTCAAAATTAACTTTCCCACATTGTTGGCAGTGCTTGGTTGGGTACTCGTGTATGACTAAGGTATATAGATCTACTTCTCTCTTGAATTAAGAAAACATTTCATCCCCTCTTTTGCTCCTGTTGGAATTGGGAACCGTGTCTGCTCAGATTCTTATGGGACGTTTCTTGGGAAAATTTTTGTAGCATGTTATATTTTCTGAGTGAAGAATAGGATTCACTGTGGAGACTCAAAGATAGTATCTAGTTATCTAACATGGTTGTTTATCTGAGTTGTAAAAGTTTACAGCTGTTTGAGGTCTGTAGAGAACATTCCAGACATTTAGGAAACAAGAATCAGTGCATACATTTTTTGTGTGTGGAAAACAACTTAATTTTAAAGGGGGCCATTAAAAAATTATAAGCTAGGGAACCAAAGTGATAGTATAGTAGGTTAGACATTTGCATAGCACACAGCTGACCCTTGTTCAATCCCCGAGCACCCCATATTGTCCCCCAAACATGGCCAGGAACAATTCATGAATGTAGAGCCAGGAGGAACCCTTGAACATTTGTGGGAGTAGCCTACAAACAAACAAACAAACAAACAAACAAGCAACCCCCCCAAACAAAAGACTAACCCAACATAAAGTTGATTTGAATAATAAAAATGTTCCAATATGTTTTGAGTGCCCTCAAATTAAGAAATGTTTGTAATATTTAATATTTTAAAAAGTTGTGAAGAAATGGGAAAAAATTTCAAAGTAGGTAAAAATAAAAATCACTTATGTTTCATAATTTTTGGTGATATATTAACTTATGCTATAAAACTTACTCTAATGGAAAGTTACATTTTTTTTTGATGCATAGGAGGATGATTTATTAAAAATACCACTATGTAGCATATTACATAATGATAAATATAACAGAGAATTGTATGCAGGAAATAGACGTGTATGAGAATGTTTTTAATTTTGGTCACATCCCAGTTGGTAGCTTGCAAGGCAAGTGCCTTACTTGGCTTACTATCGCTCCAGGCTCCAAACTGAACGCTTCTTAATGACTATATGCTCAACATTTTAAAGCAGGAAAACAAGGTATTGCAAAGGCAGACTTCTTCCATATTTTTATATAAAACCCAAGGTAAATATCTTTTTTTTTTCAGTAGTTCTAGTAGATATTTTCTAAGGACCAAAGATAGTATAGAGGTTAAGGTGCTTGCCTCTCATGCAGCCAACTGTATTGATCCCGACATCACATAGGATTACTTTATTTTATTTTTATTTTTTTGCTTTTTGGGTCACACCTTGTGATGCACAGGGGTTACTCCTGGCTCTGCACTCAGGAGTCAATCCTGGTGGTGCTCAGGGGACCTTATGGGATGCTGGGAATTGAATCCGGGTTGGCCGCGTGCAAGGCAAACGCCCTACCCGCTGTGCTATCTCTCCAGCCCCTGTGGCAGCATTTTGAGTACCTCTATAAGGGCATATGCTCTCTGGTCATCCTGTGATGACCTGCCACCCTCATTTCTTACACCTCCAGATTGGTTATTCATTCCATGGTCTGGGTATAACAAATCAGCAGAACTAACTAAAGGGTGGGGGGACTATGTAATGTTACATATAAACCGAAGTCTTTGTATAAGTTCCTTCCCAGGCAAGGACTTTGAGTCTCCATGAATCCCACTCTCTCTCTCTCTCTCAATTCTGCAGAAAATATCTGAATCCATGAGACCACAGGACGGGGGTGTGGCAAAACGAGGGGGCATTGAGCACAGAGGGACACCTGTGTGTCTCTGACACTGCCCACACTCTCATGGACAGAGGAAAAGGACTGTGTGAAGGGGTTAAGGAGTCCCCTTGGGTCAGTACTTCAAGGAGCTAGAGTGGCTTGGCTGCTCAAAGAATTCATCAAGTTGTCCATCTGAGAGCAAACAGTAGTGGCCAGGACAACAGTAGTGTAGAGGCATTTGTCTTGCACACAGCAGACCCAGGCTTGATCTGAGAAATGCAAAAGTTTCCTCGAACACAACCAGAAGTGAGAGCCAGGAGTAATTCCTGAGCTTCAACAGGTATGCTTCCCCGCCCCCCCCCCCCAAAAAAAAAGTAAATTGGCAGGGAGCAGGACAATGGTACAGTAGGTAAAGAAATTGCCTTCCGAAGGTCAACCCTAGTTCAGTCCCTGGCTCTCAGGGTCCCCTGAGCCCTGCCAGGAGTGATTCCTGTGTCCAGTCAGGAGTGAGCCCTGAGCACCCCTGGGTGTGACCCCCAAACAAAACAAAGTACACTGGCCAGAGGTAGCGCTGGAAGGTGTTTGCCTTGCATGCGGCTAACCCTGCTTTAATCCCCAGCACCACACTGAGTCCCTCCAGGAGTTCCTTGAGCACAGATGCACGAAAAAGGAAAAAGCCTGAGCCCAGCAGTGTGAGCCCCAAATAAAAATAAATATGAAATTCAAACCACCATGCACCATTATTCTCCCGCCTACCCAAAGGCCCCTTAGCCACAAGCCTCAACAGCTTTCACAGTAGCTCAGCATGACCTCAACCTGCACTTGAACCCCCAGAATCCTCTGTAAGTGGATTTGTTTTTTTGTTTGTTTGTTTGTTTGTTTGTTTGATTTTTGGGTCAACCCGGCGATGCTCAGGGGTTACTCCTGACTCATGCACTCAGGAATTTCTACTGGCGGTGCTCGGGAGACCATATGGGATGCTGGAAATCAAACTCGGGTCAGCCATGT
Organism: Sorex palustris; assembly: GCA_028565675.1. Taxonomy (NCBI): domain Eukaryota; kingdom Metazoa; phylum Chordata; class Mammalia; order Eulipotyphla; family Soricidae; genus Sorex; species Sorex palustris. The sequence goes on from JAOXYA010075738.1 coordinate 4,673, forward strand.
TGGCTGTGTGCAAGGCAAATGCCCTACCTGCTGTGCTATCGCTCCAGCCCCATGTAAATGGATTTGGAGATCAGACAGGTTTGGCGCCGTCAATCGGTCAGTATAGGAATCTCACTGAATGGGATTTGCAGAAATAATCCCATCCTCCCTAGCACTCCTGCCCACTGTCCAAAGACCCACCTAGGGTGGGTCTCAGCCAGCCTCTTCAGGACTATTTATAAGGGCCAGGGCCAGTCTGCCTTCGTCAGACGGCAAGGAGCAGAGGGAGCAGAGAGGACGAGCTGTTCTTCTCCCTCAAGAACCCTCAACGGAACCTCAGCAAGCAGAAGAGCAGCCTGGGTCTGCACCACATTCCCGAGCTCTATGGCGGCTGAGGTCACTGAAGTGAGTTGCGGGGATCCCTGCTTCCCGTTTTGGGGGGATCTTGGTTGGTTTGCTTCATTTTAATTTTATTTCTCTTTACTGGGGGGACACAACCAGCTGTGCTCAGGGCTCACTCCTGACTCTATGATCATATGTGGGGCCGGGATCATACCAGGGTTTGCTGCATGCATTGTGATGGATGTTTGCTTAATTAAACACACCAAGAGCATCCATGGCAGGGGAACAAGAAGTCTATTGCACCGGCTCATCAGATCCATGCTAGGGAAGCACTTGAAGCCTTAGACAAAGCTCGGGGAGGGGCGGGGGCGGGGAGCAAGAGCCTGTTTTCATAGGGTATCACTGCAAACACATCATTGCTTTGCTTCATGCTCAAGTATGGTGGTGGGTACCTGATCTTGAGGGGACCATCAGTGTGTCTAGAGGAAATTTTCTAGAATCAACATTTTCTTTTTTTTATTTTTGCTTTTTGGGTCCTGGCTTTGCACTCAAGAATTACTCCTGGCGTTGCTCAGGGGACCATATGGGATGCTGGGAATCAAACCTGGGTCGGCTGCGTAAACGCCCTACCCGCTATGCTATTACTCCAGCCCCTAGAGTCAACATTTTCTTAGCTTAGAACAGGGAAGTTCATCGCAAGTGCAGATGGGAGAGAGAGCATCTTTCTAAAACTTTCCACCCACAAGTAAAATCATTTATTTACAGGCTAAAGCGAGAGTAGAGTGAGTGGGGTACTAAGTGCCTTGCACACAGCTGACCCATGTTTGATCCCTGACATCCCATACGGTCCCCTGAGCACTGCCAGGACTAATTCCTCAGTGCACGGTCAGGAGAGCCACCCCTATGATCTCTTTAAAGTATATTCTATAAATCAGTTATAAAACTAAAGATATATATGACAAATTTTCATCATAACACGCAATGGAAGCACTTCACCCCTGAAATATCTTGTTTTGTTTTTCGGTTGGTTTTTGGGCCACACCCAGCGATGCTCAGGAGTTACTCCTGGCTCTGCACTCAGGAATCACTCCTGACAGTGCTGGGGGCCATAGGGGATGCTGGGAATCAAACCCAGGTCGAACACATACAAGGCAAATACCCCACCTTTATTATATGGCTTCGGCCCCCATAGTATGTCTCTGACACTCTGTTCTTTGTTGAACATAGGCACTGACGGCGATGAAGAGTGAAATTGCTGAAAAATCACGGGAAGATCAGGAGGAAGTAGCCGCTGCCCCAAAGCCTTTAGGTACCACAGCCCAAGTCTGCTTGCATTGGAGAGAACTGAATTCTGTTGATTTTTCAGGGGAGGGTGGCTACAACCATCGGTGCTTGGGGCTTCTCTTTCACTGAGGCTCTGGCATCTGTTCCCAGTGATTTGGGGAAAAGCCCCCTATGCTGGGATAGACTTCTTGAACAACACGTCTGTGCTCAGTTCATGAAGTTCAAGTCTGACTCTTGCAAGGCCCCGGCTAGGGTTCTCCTCTGGGTGAATGGGGGTGCTCAATGTCCTGGGACTTCTCTGTCGCTGCTGTCAGGACTGAGGGGTGATGGAGACCCCCTTCAGGGAGTGGTCACCGCCCTCCTCCCCAAGATCTGATGGACTAGGGGCAGGAGGGATAGTACAGCCTCTAGGTCACTTGCCTTGCAGGTGACAGATCCGGGTTCATATGGGCCCTGGAGCCTGCCCTGTGCACAGAGGCTGGAGGAAGCTCTAAGCACTGCTGTCCCCGCCCCAACCAGCGCCCCCCAAAAACAGGGATGGACTAGAAGCAGGCCGCAGAGGCCGGTTCAGGAGAGGGCGGGCTGACAGACAGGCTGAGTGACAGCCGAGCGTTTAGGAATTCAGGTCTGTTGGGGGGCTCGGGTGGGCGTGGCAGTGTGGGGCTGGGTCTCCGACTTCCCTCCGGGCGTCGGGAAGACTCAGCAGCCCATTCTCCGTCCACCCCCAGGCCAGCAGGCTCAGCCCTGGAGCGGGGATGAAATCCGACTCTTCATCCAAGAGTGGGAACTCCTGGGCAATCTGCACGGGAAGAAGAATATCAAAACCGCCAAAGCGATCGCGCAGAGGCTCAAAACTAAGGGCATCCTGAGGAGCCGGAAGCAGTGTCTGATTTTGTTGGAGAACCTGCAAGAGATGTACTGGACCATCCACCGCGCCAACCAGCGGCCCCGCAGCCAGCCGCTGCCCTGTCCCTTCGGTGAAGCCCTGCACCGACTCCTGGGGCCCAAGAGGCAGCACCCCGTCTCCGGTGAGTCTCTACCCACGCCTGGTCCTGAGTGGGGGTGCAGAGTCCCCTCGTCTCTCCCGGAGCCAGGTGCTGAACCTCTTGGCCCCGCCCACAGGCTCCCAGGGATATCCTGGCCCCGCCCACAGACGCCTCCCTTGGCACAAAGGTCAGAAGTGCAGCTGGTGTCCACCACCACTACCCCAACCAGGGGCCAGGAGGGCATTGGTTCGGGACTTGCTCAGGGTGGGGTGCTCTGGGGGCTCAGCGGTGGCAGGATAGGGGCCTGCTGGGGTGGGCAGAATGTAAGGAGGGGACTGGTCCAGGTATGGGAGCCAGGGTGAATTCTCAGAGGATCATCTCGGGTAGATAGGAGCCTTTCACGAGCCTTCATCCTTCTTTCTCTCCTACAGATCCTACACGTCAACATGAGGTCCCTCTGTCTGCTCCTGCGGCTCAGTCCCCGGTCTGGGGACCACAAGGTCCCTTTGAGAGGCCACTGCAGATGCCCCCACCTGTGTTACATGCTCCATGGATGCAGCTGCCTGTGGAACCCGCCGGAGCTCAGTGGGTCAGATGGCAGCTCGGCTACCCCGCTGCGAACTTCTGCTTCCCTCCAGGACTCCCTGCGATTGTACCCCTGGGCTTTGTACCTTCAGTGGTCTCCAAACTCCCCACTGGCCCCAGCCCTCCTGCTATCCCCAACCCCTTGACAGCTCCTAGCCCCCTGATGGCCCCTGGCCTCCCAAATGCCCCCAGTTCCCTGACTGACTGCAGCCTTGATGGGACCCAGCCCTTGATGGTCACCAGACCCCTGGCTGTCCCAGCTCCCCAGTAGCCCCCAGGCCCCCTGCCCTCAGTCAAAGTGATCTTTCTCCTCTTGACTCTGATCCCAACTTGCCTACCCCCAAAAAAGTTAAAAAAAAATCCTGGGGCTGGAGCGATAGCACAGCGGGTAGGGCCTTTGCCTTGTATGCGGCCGACCCGGGTTTGATCCCCAGCATCCCATATGGTCCCCTGAACACTGCCAGGAGTAACCCCTGTGCATTGCCGGGTGTGACCCCCCAAAAAAAACAAAAAAAAGCAAAAAAAAGAAAAAAAAGAAAAAAAAGAAAAAAAAAGAAAAAAAAGAAAAAAAAAGAAAAAAAAGAAAAAAAGAAAAAAAAGAAAAAAAAGAAAAAAAAGAAAAAAAGAAAAAAAAAGCCTTCCACTTCTACCCCCATACAAACCAGTGACAGTGACATTCAATAATGTGAACTTCCTCCCCCAACTGTGAACTCCTGTGACTTTCAATAAAGTAACCCTCCCCCAATAAGTGAGTCCTGAGTGAGTTAATGTGCGGGGCTCAGGTGGGGTGCCCCACCTCATCCGTGCTCTTCTGGGCAACAAGAAACAAATACACACAGACCCAAGGCATAGGAGAGGCAGCAGAATTGCATGCTATGACACCCCAACTTGGCGGCTCCCATTTTCTTTCCTCCCACAGGTCTGGAAGACACTGAGGTCCGGAGAGCTACGCTTTGCACTTGGGTGGGGGTGGTTGGTCGATCAGCGATCAGTGTTTTGTAGGGGAACCTTTTCCTTCTCTGGGAGAAACCGCCTTGCTACATTTTCAGTTGGGTACTAGATCACTCCCAGTGATTCCTTCTGCCATTCCGGTTTAATGTTTATTGTATGCTTCCCCCCTGCGCCCCCCCCAGTGGTGTCTACTACTCCCCTTGTGAATATGGGGAAAACTCTTATTTAGAGTCTTGGATCATCCTAAATCTAATCTACCAGGTAAAATCTCAGAGCCCCCCCACCTTCGTCTAGCCAGCACAGTCTGGGAGGGAGACAGTGGGGCTCGAGGGAAGAGAAGGTCTCCTGTTTGTGTCTAAAGAAAAAAAGGGGGGGCTGGGGAGAGGGTCAAGCCGGTAGGTTGTTTACCTTGCACGCAGCCAAGCTGGATAAGATCCCCGACCTCTGGCATCCCATGCACTGTAGCACAGTCCTCCCATTGTTCATCGATTTGCTCGAGTGGGCACCAGTAACGTCTCCATTGTGAGACTTATTGTTACTGTTTTTGGCATATCAAATATGCCATGCGGAGCTTGCCAGGCTCTGCTGTGTGGGCGAGATACTCTCAGTAGCTTGCCAGGCTCTCTGGGAGGGACAGGAGGAATCGAACCCAGGTCGGCCGCATGCAAGGCAAACACCCTACCCGCTGTGCTACCCCTGGCATCCCATATGGTCTCCCAAACACCACCAGAAGTTTATTCCTGAGTGCTGAGTCAGGAATAACCTGTGAGCATCATTGGGTGTGGCCCCAAAACCCAAAACACAAACAAACAAAAAAGAAGGACCAGAGAGAGAGTACAGAGAGTAAATCTCTTTCCTTGCACAAGGCTCCATCCTTAGCATCCCAGATGGCTCCTGTAGCACTGCCAGGAGTGGTTCCTGGTTGTACAGCCGGGAATAACCTCCCATAATGACAATTAAGAAATTGCAAATTAAAAAACTATGTAATGAGAATTATGAAACTGTGATGAGAACTAAGAGAATGTGATGGGAACGAAGACACTGAAACCAGCCACCAAATTCCTTCAAGAGTCCCCTGGGCATTGCCTGAAGTGATCCCTGGGCAGAGAGCCAGGAGGAGCCCTGAGCACTGTGGGTACCATCCAGCCTCTTCCTCCACAAAAGAACAAAAACACTTTATACAAAATGAGTCAATAGAAGAAATTTGCTATTGAAGACGCTGCAGGGGTAAGGACCCCTGCAGGAGCTGCCAACACTGCAAAGATTTATTGACGGAGTCTGGAACCACACGTGCAGCTATGTGCATAAGCAATGCTTGTGGTTCCCAGGACAGGCAAACAGCACATATTGCAAAACTGTGAGGGCTCTCTGGCGCCTGGACTCCTGGCGGCTTTGAGCCTGCACCAAACTTCTGATCCCAGAAAGCCGCTTTGGGACGATGTGGGGTTCTTTGCTGCCGGTCCTGGAGGGTCTCTTCCCTTGTTGAGTAACCTCTGGTTGCTCCATTTTGTGCCCCGCTTGGGGGTAATGTGGTCTCGTGGCCACCAGATGGTGCTCGCGCACTCTTTGGATTTAAACTGAGCTGGTTGTTTTGTTTTGTTTTGAGGCCACACCCAGCGCTGCTCAGGATTTACTCCTGGTTTTGGCACTCAGGAATTATTCCTCTAGGTGCTGGGGACTATATGCGGTGCCGGCGATTGAATTCAGATTGGCTGCATGGAAGGCAAATGCTCTACCCACTGTGCTATCTCTTTAGTCCCCAGGAGACAGTTCAAGAAAGCAGTAATTCCATTTTCCAATACCCCACCCCAGCGTACCAGTCCTTATCCCTGCCAGCATGGGCCTTTCTGGAAACCAAGCACAACAGGGCTAGACTTCTACTAAAGGTTCCCTTCGCCCCCTCTGTGATTTTGTTTCCCTTTTTCTAAAACGCCCCTCCTTACCCTGGCTCTGCAGGACTATTCCCAGAAAAATTGCAAAGAATGTCTATTAACCCACACAACTGACCTGGTCAGTGAATGAACCAAGCTGAAACCCTGAGGTTCCAGGAGGGTGCCATAGTCAGTAGCGGGAACACGAGAGCATCTTTATCTGCCTTAATCATTCCATCATCCTTCTGTCGTGACTGTTCCTGCAAAACCCTCTCAGATTCTAAGACTAGCTTTTTTAAAGGGGTGAACAAAGAAGTGAGATGTGACCATTATGCAAAACTTTTCTTTTAAAGCTTCTGAACCAATTTGGGGGGAGGGTCTTGGGCAAATTGGGCCACATTGAGTGGGGCTCAGGGCTAACTTCTGGCTTGGGGATCACTCCTGGCAGGGCTCAGGGAAACCCTTAAGGTGTTGGGAATCAAACCTGGGTCCACTGTGTGCAAGGCAAGAGCCCAACCTGTTGGAGTATACCTGGTGCAGTGTTTTTGTTGTTGTTGTTTGTTTTTTTTTGCAACACCAGGGATTGAACCCATGGCCTTCCACATGTAACACATGTTCTCTACATAGTATCTGCATTGAATAAGTTCCTTTAGGACCAATAAACCCACCTTCAAATACCACTGGGTTGGCCTCAAAAGAACTGAGAAAATGTAAGGTAGAAGGGAGCACCAAATAAAGGGTGCCTGGAGGATCCTCCCAGGAGGGGAGAGGCATGTTGAAAGTGGACTATGAAC
>JAOXYA010075776.1:0-11463 GCA_028565675.1 Sorex palustris
AAGTTGAACTCTGTTAAAATGTATATATATATATATATATATATATATATATATATATATATAGTCTTCCAGGGGCCAGAGCAATAGTACAGCAGGTAGGGTGATTGCATTGCATATGGCTGACCTGAATTTGATCCCTGGCATCCCATGTGGTTCCCTAAGCACCTCCAGAAGTAATTCTTGAGTGCAGAGTAAGGAATAAACCCTAAGCATTCCTGGGTGTAGCACAAAACAAACAAAAAAAGAGGTAATCTCTAGACAGGTACAGTTTGGAGGATGTTTCTGTAAGCAGGGTTTTCGAATTAAATGAATCTAGCAGGAAAAAAAATATTCTGTAATATATTTTCCCTTAGAAGAGTTTACTCTGAAAGATATAGAGCTTTTGGGGGTAACCTGAGTTAAGAGGGAGAATTTGGAGTTCATTTTCTCCTCCAGACTTTACTGGAATTCAATTACTTTTATAGGTTAAGAGGAAGATTTTGCAGCCAATTTTTCATGGAAATGAGATTCCTGGGGAGTGATGATTAACATTAGTCACTAGGGAGAAGTCATGTAGTCAATGAAGATTCTAGAGATGACATCATTGATGACGTTGCAAAGCACTACTGACTGGGCATGAAAAGGAAATATGAAACAAAGGCACTCATTTCCACAGAAAGGGAAGTCCCACATCCAAATGCTGGGGGAGAGACCATGAACTGGAATTAAAATGAATAGTTTCCTGAGTGGTAATTAGTGGGTTATTTCTGGAATTGATAAGCCTATGGTCTGGGGTAGCACAGGATCCTGATGTATGAAGCATCAAGCAGGAAATTGGTAATGGTCAACCTTGGTGACCCTGGGTGGGCCCTTTCTGATCTTTTCTTTCTTTTTCCTTTAATTAACAGAAGTCAGAGGGGCCAGAGAAATTGTACAGCTGCACGCAGTGCCTTGTATGTAGCTGACCCCAGTTCAGGCCCTTGTAACACTTATGGTCCCTGAGTGCTACCAGGGATCAGTCCTGAGCTCACAACCAGGAATAGCCCCTGAGTACTCCTGACCATGGCCCCACACTCAAACAACCTGCCTTGAAAAATATGGAAACCAGGAGAAAGTGTTATTTTGAGAGGGTACTGTGTGAAAGATCTTAGTGTATTTCTTGAAATACTGATTTCTGAATACAAATTCAACTAAGAATATAGAAAGTTCTTTATATTGTTAACAGTAATAGCATAAGATTCTGCTACTTAGTTCTTACTTTGTACTAATTATTTGGTTCTCATAACAGTCCTGTCATCTGGGTTCTACTCTCCATTTTACCTGGGAAAAAATAAGATTCTATGAAGTAAGAGACTTTCTCAGAATTACAGAGCTAGAATGTGCTACGTCAGGATTTTAATGGCTTTTGTGTTTATGTGTATTAATTTTTCTACAAATCTTATTATCTTTATAAATCATAGAAGCCTAGAAACAAAGACATATGCCTAAATGTTCTTGCTCATTCAGCCTTTATATTTGGCTTGATGAATATGATCTATAAGGACATTATGCTTTTTCCCTAAAGTTCTAAATAACTTCTCTTACTGCTACACAGAAAGTTCAGTTACTAAGGTAGCTCTTGATAGCTCACAATTAGCTTAAGACAATTTTATATTAAAGTTGTAATTTATAAGCAGCTCCTTATTCACTTGTCATTCTCAAAGACGATACTTGTACAATCTTCCAGGTTTAAAGCAACCAGTGACTTCCTCTCGTTTGAGGTTCTTTGAGATACAGATACTTATTCTGCCCCCTCTAACAATCTGTAGAAAGAAACTTTCAGAGCCTAGAGTCAGTATCCCAGCTACAAATAGAATTCAAAGATCTAAGTTTCTCACTCAAATATATAACACCTTAAACTGAAGTCAAATCAGTAAGCAGCACAAAGTGTGCAGATACATTATTTTCTAAAAATGCACATTCAGCATCAATGTTTATTTATACTCTTTGAGATGTAGCAAGCTGTTGTGTGCTCCTGAGCCTTGAACTTCTCCTTTCCTAGTTTGTTTGACACTCTTTTGTTGTTATGGTTTGGGCTCCTTTATAAAACTTTGAATAACAGGAGGACAAGGAACAAACCGGTTTTCCTTACCATTCGATTCTATGTAGTGGAACATAATGGTTGATTAATGAGTATTTCTAAAATGAAAGAATTAACTATAGCCACAGATTTTTTTTTCTAATTTTCAAAGTTTGTGTTTCTTTTCATTTATTAAAAATGATGGTTTCATATGCAATCGGATTGAGGTAATCTTTGTTTCTCAGAGTTCTACTACTCATGAGAGGTGAGTCCTGTTTTCATCAGAAAGGCATCATGAGTACTTTATTCTGAAATGAAAAATCCTAAAGCCCAGCTTTCTCCACAATGACTTGAGGATTAGAATGAGACACTCTTTCTTTTTATTTCATTTTTTTGTTTTGTGCCACATTTGGTGATGCTCAGGGGTTATTCCTGTTTCTGTGCTCAGAGATTACTCCTGGTGGTACTCAGGGGACCGTATAGGATGCTGGGATTCAAACACGGGTTGATTGTGTGCTAGACAAGTGCCTTACCCTCTATACTATCTCTCCAGCCCCCAAAGTGAAACACTCTTTAAATACTACCAGATTGGAACTGGACCAATAGTACAGCAGATAAGGAGGGCATTTGCCTTGCATGTGGCTAGCCAGGATTCAATCCCTGACATTCCTTATGGTCCAACCCCACCCCCACTCCTGCTCCCCTATCCAGTATTGCCAAGAGTAATTCCTGACTACAGAACCGGTAGTAACCCATATGCACTAACAGGTGTGGCCAAAATCAAACCAAAACATAAATCCCAATAAATAAAATTTCAAATGCTACCAGATCAAACATCACATTGGGAAGAGCAGTTCCTATTGTGAGAGAAGGGAATTGGTAGTCCAGCACTCCTAGCTTGTTTCATCTGACTCCACTTCCGACACCAATTAAAAAACTTTTTTTCTGAATGGGAAAGAGAATTTCCCATGTGCATGCTTCTATTTTTTCACTGTGTTTTTTTTCTAGTTTTTTGCCTTGCTGTTGAAACCCCTGTATGTTTACTATCTCAAAATCTACATTATCGAATACAACTTAGCTAGGAAGAAAGATAAAAATCTTCCATTTTTCTTATATATTTATAGATAGAGAGAAAGAGTATATATGTGTATATATGTATAAATAACATGTGTGTATATAAATAAAGGGTGTCATATTAGGTAAAATAAGTCAGAAGAAGAAAGACAAATATCACATGATCTCACTCAAATGCAGGCTACTTATATTTGTAGCATATAAAGAAAGCAAGGGACAATGTCCAGAGAAACCAAGCCTTTAGACTGACAATGGAACTGGGTTTGTAAATTCATTTCTGTTAAAGAAGTGAGGTGAAGGAAGGTGGGATTTGAGTATGAGAGAGTGAAGAAGTGGTTTAGAATCTGTGGTAGAGGAATATTGGCACTTTTGGGGTGTCACGGGGTAACAATTTTCATTTAAAGCATAATAATAATACTATTATTGTAAATCATGTTACCTCCATAATCATTTTAAAAAGTTTTATTCCAGGGGCTGGAGCAATAGCACAGCGGGTAGGGCGTTTGCCTTGCACATGGCCAACCCAGGTTCGATTCCCAGCATCTCATATGGTCCCCTGAGCACCATCAGGGGTGATTTCTGAGTGCAGAGTAGGAGTAACCCCTGTGCATTGCCAGGTGTGACCCAAAACGAAAAAAAAAGTTTTATTTCATATCTTACAATTTGCTTAAATTCACAGTTTAATTTAACATTCTTTTAGGACCTGAGCTTTTTGTATTGTTTTGGTTTTTGCTTTGAGTTTTGGACAATACCTGATGGTTCTCAGCATTTATTCTTGTCTCTGTGCTCACATACCACTCCTGATGGAGTTGGGGAACCATATTGGGTATCAGGGATTGAACCCAGGTTGGCTACATGCAAGGCAAGAGCCTTTCCTGCTGCACTGTATCACTCCAACTCCTGAATTTTTTAAAAATAGAATGTTTTTAATTCACAAAGTATATTTTTCATAAACATTTAAAAAATTCACTTTTATAAGATAAGGCATTTTATACAAGCAAAGAATGTCTTTTCCTCTACCAGAGGCCATTTATAGGTTGTCTGAACTGATAGTATTTATTATATTAATGGTTAATCTTAATGATTGCTTACTACTTCTAGGTACAGTGGATAATACCATGTTCAATCGTCCTGACAGCCAGATGAAATAGGAATGCCATTAGCCCCACTTTTCAGAGGAGGAAATGAAAACACAGACAATAATTTGCCCACGGTTTCACAGCTTATGTGTAACTAAACTGGAATTTCAAGACCTGTTCTCTCAAACCACCACTTTGTACAGATTCATATATGCATGTGAATACACACACACACATATATACTCTACACATGTACATATATATTTGTGATTTATTAAACTTAATACAGGTAAACTGTTTTACTTATGGGTGCAAGTCTCAAGGAATGGAAACCAGACAGGATTAGACATTCAGATATAAGACCACATTGGGGAAGAAGGATGATAAGGCATAGGGAGTCAGTCACAATGGAGAGATTCTTAGAAATTAGACCAATGGGGGTGGGAAGTCTTTCTAGTATCTCAGTGCACTCATTCAACTGTGATTGGCTCTTAGAAACACTGGCCTTCTTTAGTAATTTCATTACCACAATCATACTTTTAGGCACCTGTGGCCCTCAATCTAGCCCTGCTTTATTCTCAGTCTGTGCCATGGTCCTTGCCGTAATAACAGCACATGGCCAAGGGGCCTGAGAAGGTGGTGTAGGATTGCAGTTCCCTGTGATAAATGCATGGAGGCCCACTACAAAAAGACTTTCAGAAAACTTTGAAAACATTCCAGTTACTGTGACGACCAAGGACAATGAGGCAAGAGTTGGGGGTCATGGATAATTTTCCAAATTAAAGAGCAAAATTATAGATGCATCACTCATATCAGTTTAACCTCTTTATGAGATTATGTGACATGGAATCAATGCCAGTTGTCCATGGCATATTCACCATGAACTGCCTTTGTATAAATTGTCACCAGTGTCACAAAATAGCTGCTTCCTGAAATGTAAACCTAGTAATTAGTACCCTGACTAGTCCCTGGGTACTAGCTGGCAAAGTAATTGGTTTTGCAGTTTATCTTTTCACCCCCAAACATATCTGATGGTACGTATCAGTGGCATTCATGGCTGAAATAAACTTTAGCTACTGTTGAGCTCTGAGGAATAGTTGAAAAGATAAGTTTGGAGAAATAATCTTTCTCATCATGGTGTTAGTGGTACTTGAATTCTGGCTACAATAACTATCAAATATTCACCTATGGAAATTTGGGAGGGTTTCCCAGGGCTTGGGACCCCTGATTGCCATTCCCAGTGATACTCAAGCCCATAGCATATGCCTAAAGGTTTGGTGCTTGTTTTGGTGATTCTGGGTGCCACCAGAGCTACCCCCAGCAGTACTTTGAAGGCTGTATGGTATCAGAGATCAAATTTAGTGCCTCACTGAATGCTTTAGACCTTGAGTTATCTATTGGCCCCCTTGTGTGAATTTTTATGATTTTTATATTTATGGAGCAATAGCACAGTTGGTAGGGCGTTTCCCTTGCACGGAGCCAATATGGCCGGCCTGAGTTCGATTCCTCCACCCCTCTCCGAGAGCCTGGCAAGCTTCCAAGAGTATCTTGCCTGCACGGCAAAGCCTGGCAAGCTCCCCATGACCTATTTGATATGCCAAACACAGTAACAAGTCTCACAATGTTACTGGGCCCGCTCGAGCAAATCAGTGAACAACGGGAGAACAGTGAGAGTGAATTTTTGGCATTTTAATCATTTTTTCATAAGAAAAAACTTTTTTATAGCTACTATTCAAGTTATTAACTCAGAATATAAATCTGGACCTCATAGAACTTATATTTGCTCTAAGGCACCTTTCCAGTGAAAGGGACGTTATGGAGAAAGATGAATCTCTGAATAGTGATTGTTGTCCTTATTTTCAGGAGTGGTAAAGGTCCTAAAAGTAGAAAACTGACTCAGGGGAAAAAGGAACTGGACCATCAAGAGACAGTAAGCAGTAAATAGTGAAATAGTAAGTAGTGAAATAACTTAATGAAATAGTAAGCAATTTTAAAACGTGATGAAATGCATTTCAGCACATAGGTGTGAGCAAGTTGTATTATTAAGCAAACAATTTCAAAATGTTGTCTCTTTGGGGTCTAGACATAAAGATAGAAAATAAAATCCTAAGTTCTCAGTTTTTGTCATAATAGGGTATATGTAGAAAAAATTTAGTAAAATGGATTCATTTCCACCTAGCCTCAGAGATAGAGTAAAACTATGATAATATCACTACATCTCATTAATTCTACATAAATTTAGTTTTTTCATAATGTTCAATAATGCTTATTTAATTAAAAATATAACAATATGTAGAATATTTGTATATGAATAAACACAAGGAAAATCTGTGTAACTTTTAAGTGGAGCTTGCAGGGGGGAACTTAAGGGATAGATACTGTGGCAGTATGTGCAGTATGCACAGTTGATAGAGAGTAACTGGGGTTAAATCATGAATGAAAGGGCCTGAGAGATATAGCATAGGAGTTAAATGCTTACATTACATGTGGCCAAACCAGGTTCAATCTCTGGCACTACCAGGAATGATCCCTGAGCACAGAGCCAGGAGTAAGACTGTGGACCAATGGGTGTGTCTCCAAAAGACAAAACCAAAACCATGAATGAGGAATGATGGTGGGAGAAATATAAGCTTTCCCAGAAGTTCTTGATGATGAAAACCAGGAAGACATTACTACATTAATTCAGCAAATATTTACTAAATACTTATATGCCACACACATTACAGAAGCAGAAGAGTTCAATCTAGGGAGAACATGAACCCAAAATTAAGTAAAGATGTGAACAAGTATATTATTAAGTATTATTCTAAGTATTGTAGAGAAAATTCAAAGGATGATCGTTTAGGTGAATTGAATATTCTTCTGTGAAGAGGGATTGGAAAGAAGGATCCAGCCCCTGCAAGAACAGGTAGAAAACATTACCTGGCAGAATGAAGTCAGGTGAGCTGAAATGGTGAGAAGGGGGAGTTTCAGAACCCACAGAAGTCTCTGTGGCTAGGTTACTGGGAATGAAGATGAAGTGATTGAGAGCCTGGCTGTGATCTAGACTGACTAGTATTTTAGCTGGGGAGGCCACATTTTATTCAGAGTATGAGGGAAAGATGACAAATTGGGATGGCAAGACATGCATTTGTCTTGAAAAGTCACCATGGGTTGCTGGGTGGAAGATAGAGTCAAGGAGGCTCTGAAGTTTTTCAGCTGAGTATCTGGCTTGAGTGAGGGTGGGTGGTGTTCCTGGATGGAAGGTAGGGACATAGGCAATATACAGACTAAAAGTAATTTCAACATAGCAAACAGTTTTCAAGGGGGAACAAAGTCATAAAGAACAAGTCCCCAAATGGGTAACAACTGATCTTTTGTATGTACAGTTTGTAGAAAAAGATTATGAAAGAATAAAATCCCCCTATAAATAACAGCATAATATTTGGAAATAGCAAGAAATGTGCATTTATGTGTATAACATTTGCCCACGTTAACAAAGGTTTTAGAGATGTAAATGGAATGAAACTGTAGTTTTAGGATAGCTACATAGCACAGAGGTGCCAATTCTTCCAAAGATACATGAGTAAAACTCTTAGAAGCCTAACACAACAATCTTTCTGTTGAGTTTGTTCTGTATGAGTGAGTCAAATTGAGCCAACATTTACTGGGAAGGTAGAAAACAATCATTCAGAAAACTTTGAAAATTGGATAGGGATGTGAATAATATGGTATTGTCACTAGATATTGATTTTGAATGTAAATCTTCTGTCAGTAATGTGACACTGACTTGTGGATAAACAGCAAATTCAGTGAAAGAGAAAACATGGGAGCAGATCGTATTGTTAGAATTGTAAGAATTCAGTTTCTGATAGTCGAGTCTTTTCAAATAATCTGGAGGAACCCGTGCCACTCAATATGTGAAGCTAAAATGACTATCAATGTGGTTTGAAAATAGTAACAGGGACTGGGGAGATGAGGCCTGAGTACAGTCCCTGAGACTGTATGGTTCTCTGAGTACAGCCATCTATGTGGCTCTAGTGATGGGTTTCAGCACTACCAGACCTGGTGCACATTATAGGGTCAGGTACTGTTGAGAATGACCCTTGAGCTCCCAAGTGCTGTTGGGAAAAGCCAAAATAATAATAGTATTAGTATTTCAATTGGATATATACCACATGCTCTAAATATATCCTTGATTCATAATCAAACTGACCCAGAATTAAATATGAAAGTCTAGCCAAAACATGTCTAGAAGAAAACAGCAGGGAATAATTGCTTTATATATGTGCATTAAGGACTCCTAATTATAGCCTAATATCCACACACCAAAAATATTTAAATAATTTATTTTAAAACAAACCAATAAAATGGGCACTGGTGAAGGGATGGGTATTTGATCGTTGTATAATTGAAACCCAAGCACAAAATGTGTTAAGTCTACAACTGTACCTCATGGTGTCTCACAAAACAAAACAAAACAATAGAAACAAGTTCTATGTGACTAGAAACATCAAAATCAAGTTAAACAACAAACTGAGAAAAGTATTTTTAGTTCATTAGGGAAAGAGAGTTTTTTTTCTCCAAATAGAAATCTGCCAAAGGTATCAATTGATAACTCATACAGAAAGAAAGAAAGAAAGAAAGAAAGAAAGAAAGAAAGAAAGACAGGGAGTAAACTTGGTAAATGAAACCTGATTTTGAAACTCAAAGTAGAAAAAATTCAGATGAAAACTTTACCAATTCTAGTGTTTCGGCGGCTGTTAGGCCAAATCCTGATACATTCAGTCTATTATTAAAAGTGTGGAGAACCCAAGATACATTGTTTTGAAGAGATAGTACAAAGGTTAAGGAACTTCCCTTGCATGCTGTTCAACGTAGTTTAGTCTATGGCAGCACAGATGGTCCTCCAAGAATTGTAAGGAGTCATCCCTAAACACAAAGTGAGAAATAAGCCCTGACAACCAGTGAGTATAGCTCCAAAATTAAAGAAAACAAAATCTCACACACAAAAAAATCCCCGCACAAAAAAAAATTCACAAAGACCGACATAATTCTTACATTATTCTTTTATTTCTTTGTTTGTTTTTGTTTTGGGGCCATCCCTGGTGGTGCTCAGGGCTTATTCCTGGTTCTGTACTCAGGGATCACTCATGGAAGGCTAGGGAGACCATATATGATGCCAAGGAATGAATCCAGGTCAGTAGCATGCTAGGCAAGTGACCTTACTACTGTACTATTGCTTTGGTCCCTCTTACATTATTCTTGAGCATGTCAATTTGATACAATCTTTAAGACAGCAGTTTAACAATATTTAAGTGGTAAAATCATCTACCTCTTAGCTTTGTATTCTTTCTAAATTTTACACAGCAGATATTTTGGCTTATGTGAAAAACACATATCTAGAATTCTTTTATTTTACCCAAATGACAAAAAATAATCATAAGCAATGGAAACATGAATTATTAGGGGTTGATTTTATAATGATATTTGCAGGGGCCAGAGTGATAGTACAGTGGACAGGGCATTTACCATACACGTGGCCACCTATTTTTGATTCCTAGCACCCCATATGGTACCTTGAATATTGCCAAGATTGATCCCTGAGTGCAAAGCCAGGAGTAATCCCTGAACACAGTAGGATATGTGTCCCCCCCAAAATAATATCTATGTGTATATAATAAACCAATTAGTAAATAGGATGATACTTTTATGTATTCATGTGTTAAAAAGTGGAGAAAAATGATGAGCATATTTTTGATTATAAGTATACACTAAAGAACCTCTAAACAAATACAAAAAAATGCTAAGCATGGGTTGGAAAAAGAGAGTACAGCAGGTAGGGTGTTTGCCTTGCGCATAGCCAGCCAGGTATAATCCTGGGAGTCTAGAATGACCCCCCAACTCCAGCCCCTCAGGAGTGATCAGTGAGTATAGAGCCAGAAGTAAGCCCTGAGCCCTGCGGGGTGTGGTTCCCCAAAAACAAAACAAAAAAGAAGTTAAGCATAATGGTTATCCTGGAAGAAAGAACTGGGAATTAGCAGATGGGGAGAGAGGGAGGGAGGAAGGGAGGAATGGAAGGGGAAAGAGGGAGGGTAGGGGGAGGGAGGAGGAGGGGATATGAAAAGGAATATAAAGAATTGGTTCATTATTAGGGAGGCAGACAAGTCCTTAAGGAGAGTGTTCAGTGTGGAGATCCATAGTTTAGTTACAGTTTGAGTTTGAAGACTTGCGACCCGTTGGAGTTTGTTTTACTTCTGTTGGGAGGCCGACAGGCTCAAGGCCTGGAAAGAACTCAGTTGCAGCCTAAATCTGAAGGCAGGAAGAAGCTGATGTCCAGTTCAAAGGCTATCGGGCAGGAAGAGTTCTCTTACTGAAAGATGGTCAGCCTGTTTGTTCTTTTTCAGGCCTTCCCTTGTTTGGATAAAGCCTGCACAAATTGGGAGTGGGGGCCAAACTGTTTTACTTAGTCAACTGATTTAACCCTAATCTCATCCTAAAATGCCCCCTCAGAAACAGCTAGAGTCATGTGTGATCAAAATATCTGGGTATGCTGTTACACACACAAACTTCCACATAAAACTAACTAACCTTCATGGCTTCCGTAATAAAACACCACAGATAGTGGTTCAAACAACATTTTCTTCCTCAGAATTTCAAAGACGTCAAGTCCACGACCAAGGAGTTGGCAGTACTGGTTTTCGTGAGGTCTTTCTCCTGGGCTAGCAGGCAGCCACCTTCTTCCTGTCCTCACATGGCCTTTCCTCTGTGCTCACACACTCATGCTGTCTCTTCCTCTTCTTATCATACAGGCATTGGCCCTTTCTGATTAGGGCCCTGTGCTTATGATCTCTTCTAACCTTAATTACTTGCTTGAAAGTCCCATTTTCAAGTACAGTTTCACTGGGGGTGAGGGCTTTAACATAGGAATATTCAGGGAAGAATGAGGGAGCACATTTAGTAAGTAACAGGAAATAGGCATGGGAAGAGGATTTTCATTACTTACCTTCTATGCTCTCTTGGCTCTTAAGCCACCAGAACATTTTAGCTGCTTTAAAGGATTTGAAACATGATTCCATTTACCCAGTGATGTGGTTTAGTGATAGCACATCTGTTTTACAGTCGTGAGACCTTGAGTGTGATCCGCGGTACTACCTGACAATTTCATGTTCCACTCCTATTGTGATCTCTCATACTACGAATCACGATGACCATGACCATCCTGTTATTTGTCGACTGCCTCGAGCAGGCCCCAGTAACGTCTCCTTCATCCTAGCCCTGAGATTTTTAAGA
>JAOXYA010075796.1:0-11462 GCA_028565675.1 Sorex palustris
GGCACTTTTTAAAAAATCTCAGGGCTAGGACGAAGGAGACGTTACTGGGGCCTGCTCGAGGCAATCGATGAACAACAAAATGATTGTGATCGTGGTCGTGATATAAAATATACAAATACAAAAATAATATCATATTATTATTGATAATAAAAATAAAGAGTATTTTTCTTAGTTACAAAAAAGGATTGTGTGTGGGTAGGGGAATAGATTGGCAGTGGAGCACATTCTTCACTTGCAACAATTCCTGAATTCCATTGCGAGGACCAAAGTGTTCTCCGAAAACCACTGGATGTGGTCCTGGTATCCTCTGAGCACTGCTTGGCTCAAGCATCACTTAGCAAGAAACTGTCAAGCCATGTCAGTATGCCAAGATCTCTGGAAATGCCACTTCACCATCTGCTGGATGTGGGCCCTATAATAAAACAAAAAAATACAAAATAAGCGCCAGAGCAGGCATTTGCTTTTCACACAGCCTACCCAAGTTCAATCCCATGCATCCAGTATCATCCCCTGAGCACCTCTAGAAGTGATTTGAGTATAAAGCTTTAGTGTGCCCTGAGCATTGCCAGATGTGGCAAAAATAAATAAATAAATAAATAAAATTTCAAAATGTAAATATGAACCAACTGAAGAATTGATAAAATAGTTAAAAATTAATGATACAAAAAAGCCATAACAAGAATTTCTACACTCTCCACTTTACAAAATTTTAAAAAAGTCATCTTGTGTCCTATTTCAGAGAGCTTCATGCTAATGAAACATGTTTTTGATAAGATTCAGCTATTGCTTTGTCCTCCATGATGGTTGTCAAAGTTGTACTTTCATCTTGCATTAATTCTCTGTTGCTTTGCTTATCCTTATTTCTATATTTGCTTACATAAACAAACTAGTTAGTTTGCCACATTGAAACGTGCATTTGGATGGCACTTTCATTAGAAATGTTTTTTAGATAAATAACTAGAGTCAGTTAAACATCACCTGGAAATTTAAGTTATCCACATGGGTAGATTAACAATGTCAACAAGAACTTAAAGTGCTTGGTGGAATGTATGTGGTGTCAGAGATCAAACAGGGCCAGCTGGATTAAAGTCAAGCACCTTAACAGGGGTGCCCTCTCTGTCTTCCCCACTTGCTTTCTTTACTATCTCTAGGCTATTGTTTGGTTTCAAAACAAAACACTATCTATCCTAATGGAGGTGAGAAGCATGGTGAAAAATGGACTGTATCTTATATATATGCCTTTTTAAAGGGATAAATGTATAAAATTTCCAAAAAATATTGCTATAAATTCATGAGCATGTAGGTACTCTTACAAAAAATTAGAATATTTTTTCTTGAAATAGTGTCTTTTAAAATGTAGCAGTGCTATACTAAAATTGATAGGGATGGGGTAAAGTCACCTAGATTGTAAATATAACCCATCAATTATGATAAAGCCTCTTAGTGAGGGAAAAACAAACAAAAAAAAAACAAGGCATATAGCATATAGCATATGTTTTGGCCCATATCAGCAATCATCAGGACTTACTCCTGGTTCTGCCTTCAGGAATTACTCCTACTGATTCTTGGGAACCATTTGGGATGCTAGGGTTGCACTGTGGGTTGGATGCATGAAAGGAAAGCACCATACCTACTATACTATCTGACTACTATTTCCAGAAATCTCTACGTGAAATAGGAAAATAAATTACTGTTCTCACGTGGGCTAGATGATGTAAGGGAATATGTGATCAAAAGCACGCACATGTATAATTGCTAGTATTTTTGTTCTTGTTAATAACACTGACTTGATTATGGAATAGAACCTGAATCATTATCTTCCCATTGCCTCTGAGCTATCTTCAGGCTTCTGTTTTGGTTCCTCATTCACTAAATGTACTTTTAGTTCACCGAAAATATTCTTCTCTGCTAGTAATCACTGATGTAAAGAATACTTGGTAAGATATAAGTAGAAAGATATTTACATTTTCTTCCTACAATAAATAATTAAATACTCTGTTAGGCTTTCCTTCTTCCAATATCCTCTGGTTATAATTAAATGTTATTTTTATTTATTAGATCCATCCTAATGTACTCTTATTTATGCCATTTATTAAGTGTATCTTATTTTCTAGTGGCCCAGTTTAACTATGGGACAATTTTTAGTTATTTAAAACTATTTCTTTAATATTTATTATTTGCAATTTATGTACCCCATTACACCTCGGTCAGATATCACCAGTAAAGTAGAACAAAGCAGATGGGGAGATGAATCTGTCTTTCAAATAATTCCTGGTTTATGTCAAACTTACACATAGAGTAAGGTGAGAATTTGAGTGGCAGTTTTTTTCCTTTTTATGAATTTATTTATTGAATCACCATGAGAGCAGTTATAAAGCTTTCAGGTTTACATCTTAGTCACACAATGGTGAAACATCTGTCCTTTCGTCAGTGACAATTTTACATGACCCAAAACCTCAGTATACCCCCATCACATACCCTCCCGCTTCCTGTGGGGCAGATGATTTCCACATTACTCTTTCTCTAGTTTGATTACATTCAATATTTTGAAACCAGACCCGCCATTATTATTTGGGATTTTACCCCGAACTCAGATATGCCAAAAAGGGAACTGTAGACAATTTGTTTTCTATTGCTGATTATGAATAACATATGATGTAGCGCAGCCATAGTAGTGGCTGCACAATTTGGAATTCCGAATTTTAACAACTAAATCTGGAGAGATTTCTGGCAAAACCTGCTGGGTTCTGAGATTTGTTCCTGAGTCTCTGGGATCACGGCCATTAAGCAACTTGATCAGGAGCCAGAGAGGTTGTTTGTGGGTGGCGACCTGGGGTCTCGTTGGAGCAGGGAGGAAAGGGCCAGCTCTACCCCCAAACCTGACTGTTCAATGGCCTCTGGAGGATAGCAGCCACCGAGCTGCCAAGGGGGAGTAGGCAGAGGGACAGCACCCTTTCTCTCCTGGGGTGGCCTGGTGCCAGTAACCTACTGTGGGGACCAGACGCATTTTTGCCAAAAGCTGCTGGGTTCTGAGATTTATTTCTGAGTCTCTTGGATCATGTACATTAAGAAGCTTGATCAGGAGCCAGAGAGGCCATCCATGGGTGGTGCCCCAGGGTCTCGTTGGGGCGGGGAGGAAAGGGCCGGCTCCACCCCAATCCCATGAGGCCCAGCATGTCTCGTCACTGCAGGCCCAAACCTGCAAGTCCAATGGCCTCTGGAGGATGGCGGCCACTGAGCCTCCAAGAGGAAGCAGGCAGAAGGAGAACCCTATCCTCCCCTGGGGTGGCCCAGCTCAGGTTGCATTTCTACAAAAAGTCGTGGATTCCGAGATTTTTTTCCGAGTCTCTGGGATCATGGCCATTAAGCAGTTTGATCAGGAACCAGAGAGGCCTTGCCTCCAATTATATAGCTGAGCTGGAGGTGGTTTGTGGGTGTCTCTCCCGGACACCTAACTTTTGGCTGTTTACTTTCTTGGTAAACTTGGTCCCAAGTTGTTGGGGTCTGGTCAAAGGCACAGTAGCAATTTTGGCATATCTAGAAGTCTGAAGGTACCATCAGGCTGCTGATCTACTCACCTCACAGGTACAGACTGACCTGCTGGTGGCACCATACCCCTGTGAGTTGCAGTTGTTAATCGAAAGGAAGATGATGGCAACTGTTTTTCAAACATCTCAGTTTTGGGGTTTTCAAAGTAGATCCATGGTTTGAAGGCTGTTGGCTTAAGAAGATACCTCCTCCATGAGAGTACTGCTCAGGAAACACACATCCCTGGCTTCGGATTACTATTTCTGGTTTCTGTCTTGTCTTATGGTTCTGATTTTTCCACCCCTATAACTTGGATGTCAGTCATCTTACACTGTTTCCTGACTCTGTAATCAATGATTTCCTTTTAAGACCTAGTCTGAACTTTGATGTCAGTATTAACTTTACCATCTGTCTACTTGGGTTTAATGCCAGTTGGGATAGCTCGTTTGTCCTCTGTCTACCAGGGGCTGGTCACAGAGAATGAGACAAACACACATGGACTGTCCAAACTTTAGGCTCACCTGAGCAGCACTCATCCATTTATTCAATAGAATATTGATCTTAGCCATCATTTTCAGCATAGGAGTTACTATTTATTTGCCAAAGACATTAAGAACTGTTAGTAAGCACATCAAAAGCTAACAAATACATGAAGAGTAGAGAGTGAACACATTTCACATATTCTGTCAATAAGCACCCTTAAATTATAGAGTAAGGGCATGACTATTTCCTAGTCTATTTCCTTTCACCTTGCTCTTTCCATCCAGAAAACCCTAAATTATTTTATTTTTTCCAGGACCCATTTCTGCTTCAGATTATATTCTAATTTCTAAGCGGTTTTGCCCTAGGGACTATCCCAACTTCAGGCTTATACTTAGGGGAACAATTTCCCATACCCATTTCCCAAGATATAGGTCACAGTAGCAACCTATCCTATTTCCTTCGTACCAGTAACTAGGGCTCTGTTATGTGGGTTTCTTCTTAACCAAAATCACCAATAGTGTATTTTAAAAGAATACGTAAGAAAAGAGCTTGATTAAGTACATGGTTTTGGAAAATAAGTTTACATAGGCCAGCATACATATACTAACATACAAATATATTACCAAAAGGTTTATGTTAAAGAAATGGAATAGCAAATTGAAATCTTGTAAATCAGTAAGCAAATGATAAGGAAATAGAAAATCTCAAAGTTTTGAAGAAATTTCCACCAAAAGCCAGCAAAACAAATCAAAAAGCATGCCTTGAGAAATGGGAAAATACTTATGCTAATGGACCCAGTCAGCTCACCCTCCAGAACTGAATTCAGAACCAGGGTAACTCTCTGTTTTATAGAATATTTGATGAGAAGTGGGGCATTTGAGGCAGCTAGCAGGTGAGTAGAGTCAAAATTCTAAAGCCTCTTTCTTTCTCTCTTTCTTTCTCTCTTTCTTTCTTCTTTCTTTCTTTCTTTCTTTCTTTCTTTCTTTCTTTCTTTCTTTCTTTTTTTGCAATATGGAGTTCAGGCTACATCAAGGACATCAGTACTTTAGTCAAACATATCGAGGTTACCCAGGGTTACCAAGCGAGAGTGACTTTCTCAAGGACGGCCTGAATTCTCTACATGGTTATGTGACTCTCAGCTGCTCCTGACAGGTCCTGTCCCTGATCTTAGCCTGCTTGAAGTTAGCCTGCTTGAGAGCTGGGCAGGAGTCTCTTTCCTTATCAGTAGGAAGAGAACACTGTTATTCTGTTATTACTGTTTTTCCCCAGAATTACTTATAGAAACAAAACTAATTCTCTGCTGACTAAATATTTTTTTATTTCATAAATAAAACCACTCATTATTTAGTTGCCAATGTAGAGAAAATTAACCAAAGTGTAGCTATTAACCTTTTCTCACACAAAATCTCTACTAAATATCCCATAATAGCTAGTAGTCAAGTAGCATTTTAAAAATTATATTTATTCTAGCATCTTCAAAGCACAATTTTGCAGGGAAAGTAATCTCTGTTTAAGCTACATTCTGTAAGTTTTGTATTCTAATTCATCTGAGAATTATAGTGTTGGATTTGAGGAAGAATCATTGACTTTATTTAGCTAGTCATATTCTTATTTCCTAGAAGTATTCCTTAACATAAAAATTATATAAATCTCTCTCTCGCTCACTTTCTCTCTCTCTCCCCTCTCTCTTTCTTTCTCTCTTTCCACACACATATTTACTAATTAGCATATAGGGAAATTTTGGTTTTTGGTGTTTAATGTGCTATAGAGATATGCTTTAGAGTTTTGAAAAAAATCTTACTTGATTTTAACTAAATTAAACAACTATATTGGCCTATTTTTCTATCTTTCTGATTCTCTCTCTTTTTATTCTTTTTGGCTCACATTGGGATTTGCTCAGGGGTCACTCCTGGCTCTGCTCACTGGCCATTCTCAGGGTACCATACAGGATGCTGGGAATTGAACCTGGGTTGGCTGTGTGCAAGGCAAATGCCTTCCCGTTGTTCTACCGCTCAAGCCCCGCTTTTTTGTTTTTGTTTTTTATTTTTTCAGTTATCAAGCCACACCTGGTGCTCTGAGATTACTCCCGGCTCTTTCTCAGTGACCACTCCTGGTGGTCTTGGAAGACTCAAAGCCAGGTCACCAGCTGTAGGATAACATTAGTTTTTGTGCTTTCTCCTCTGCCACAAGGAGCTTAGTTTTATTGAGTGCTACTTATCACTGTGCTCCCACAGCACTCCCATTTCCTCCATATGCATCTTTAACTTTTCCTTTGTGTTCTGCTACCCTTGTCTGCAAATCACTCATTTCCCCAAGCACTGACTTGTAAAGTGACTTGTAAAGTTGAACTCTTCAGAAATCTCTAGATTTGTATCTGTATGTGAAATATCCCTTTTCTCTTCCTCTTATATCCTTTGCATAGCTTCCTTTAGAGCAATGTCCTTTTTGTATAGGCACAGGGAAACATTTATGCTATGATTTTGTAACTTGGGAGTTGACTCCAAATAACTTCTGGGCATCTGTCATATTGACTCGACTTAAGCCTCAGTTTTCCTTTGTTCCTAGCACCCCAGAAGCAGGGTCCCAACTAAGGGACTGGATAGATCCAAAGCAAGCTCAGAGCTACCCTGGCATCGAAATGGGACAGGCCAACCACCATAATCATTAACAATGATTTAAGAGTATGGTCATGGACAATTTCTGCCAAGATTCAAAGAGAAACAACTAGATGAGGACCTCTGATAGGGTTAGAAAAGAACTATTTGGCCTGAGCACTGTATTCTGGGATCTATAGTGAGATGTACTCAGGAAAGCCACCCTCTAAGTTTAATAAATCTCTTACTGTGCCTATAAAAAATGATTAGAAAGCTTATTAAGAAGTAAGTAAATCTAAGATGATAGTTAATGAACTCAGGAAAGGAGAAGTAAGTCTAGATAAAAACAGTCCATTAAGCAATCTACTTGCAGGAGATCTTTGTCTTAGAAGAGCTTCCCCAGAAGGAAGGGCTTTACATATGTTGATTGTGTTATCTGACTTAGGAGTAGTGGTTTGGAGTTTGGGCTCTAGACTGAGGCAGGAGACAGAGACTGCTGAGAGACTAGCACCGGAGATAGAGGAGACAAGAATGAGGGGCAGTGTGAAACTGAGACAGGTGCATGGGGAGAATGGAATAAATGACAACTGATAACCAGCCTGGTGGCCCTATTCCCTCCTTCATGTGTCTGTTGGTGGCAGAGGCAGACGGGGTGAAAAAATGACTCATGACCCTGGTACGTAAGTCACAGGAGAGATCCCATGCTACATACTCACTTAATTTGTGATACACAACCTGCTAGCATTCTAAGTGCCTTATTTCTCCTGCTTCTTTCTGAAATTCTTTATTCAAATATTATTTTCTAAACATGAGATGCCTTTCATGTTCTATTTTAACCCCTTATGTTTGTAGTTTTAGGTATGTGATAAAATTCTCTTACATTTCTTACGTAGGAAGAAGCAGTTTGCATAGGCTGGAGAAGTGATACAGGAGGTGGGGTTCTTGCCTTGCATCCAGTTCACCTGAGTTTGCATGTAGCACTCCATGTAGTCCTCAAAACCCTGCCAAGAACAATCCCTGTCCACAGAGGTAGGAGGAAATTTTGAGAACTGCCAGGTGTGCCCCCAGCCCCTCCAAATGCAACAAAAACAAACCAAACCAAACAAACAAAAAGCAAACAAGAATCAGTTTATAAGATTTTTCTCCCCTCAGAAAGAAAGACATGTGAAGGTAT
The DNA here is from genome assembly GCA_028565675.1 of Sorex palustris. Classification (NCBI taxonomy): domain Eukaryota; kingdom Metazoa; phylum Chordata; class Mammalia; order Eulipotyphla; family Soricidae; genus Sorex; species Sorex palustris. The sequence goes on from JAOXYA010075796.1 coordinate 7,780, forward strand.
ATGTATTAGAAATTTCCCATTGCACTTCCTTATAGGTGACATTAAATATTTCTCCTTTTCAAGATATATTTAAATGCATGTATTGTGCATTTTTGGATGTTGAGTAGTTGTTTTTTTCCCTCTTACTAGTATACTTAAGTGGAAATTCTATAGCTTTATAAATTCTAAGAACAATGTCACTGTCACTGTCCACCTGTTCATTGATTTGCTCGAGCGGGCCCAGTAACATCTTCATTTTGAGACTTGTGTGTTACTGTGTTTGGCATATTGAATATGTCATGGGTAGCTTACCAGGCTTTGCCGTGCAGGTGAGATACTCTTGGTAGCTTGCCGGGCTCTCTGAGAGGGGCGGAGGAATCTAACCCAGCTCTGCTGGGCTGGCTGCCCGCAAGGCAAACACCCTACCGCTGTAAGGAGCATTCGCATATTATAAAGTCAAACTTTCAGTTTGCATGTAGATCTTGGCTTACATTTTTGTGACGCATAATAAAAATAATGATATTTGATTTTCTTACTAAATGAAGAAATAACAAATCCGATTTGAATGATTCTCTTTCTAAAACATGTCAGGGCCTTTGCACCTTTCGTAGGTTATACAAAATTAACATAATAGTATATTACTATGAACTATTTAGATGGGCCCAAAGGGTTAGCTTAAAGAGCATGAGTACTGCACCTGGCATGCAGGAGTCCCAGAGTTCAAACCAAGGCATTTCATGGCCCACTGAGCATGGCTGGGATTGGTGTTGAGGGCTCCCAGCAACATCTGGGCTACTCAACAACAACAATACATCACTGGGTTGAACATTTAAGCTTTTGCCAGCACAGCAGGATCAGATATTTCCAAGACTGGTCCCTGAACCCCCTAGGCACAGCCTTCACACCCAAAAGAGATTTTTCTGTAAATAAGATCCTTGAGAATAAGGTAAAGGTAAAGTCCCTCCCGTTGTTCGTCGATTTTGCTCGAGCGGGCCCATTAACGTCTCCATTGGAGACTTTGTTGATACTGTGTTTGGCATATCGAATACGTCACGGGGAGCTTGCCAGGCTCTGCCCTGTGGGCAAGATACTCTCGGTAGCTTGCCGGTCTCTTCGAGAGAGAGGTGCGGAGGAATCGAACTCGGGTCAGCCATGTTGGCTGCATGCAAGGCAAACGCCCTACCGCTGTGCTGGCTGGAGCAATAGTTTGATCAATAAAATAAAAAAAAACAGATATTCTCTCAGAAATAAGTTGATCAAGCTTAACAGGCATTTAGTTTGTTTTTGGAAGGTGCCCACAGTGTTGCAGGGCTACTCTCGACTCAGTGCTTAGGAGATAATCCTGGCTGTGCTCAAAGTACTCTTTGGACTTGAACTCTAACCCAGGCCTTCTTCATGGAAATCATGTGTTCAAACTCTGAGATGTCTCTCCAGTCTTCATAGCATATCTTTTTTTTTTTCTTTTTGGGTCACACCAGCAATGCACAGGGCTTACTCCTGGCTCATGAACTCAGAAATCACTCCTGTTGGTTCTTGGGGGACCATATGGGATGCTGAGAATTGAACCCTGGTCGGCTAAATGCAAGGCAGACACCCTGCCCACTGTGCTATCGCTCCTGTACCTTCATAGCATATCTTACATGAGTTTGAAGTTTGAGCATTTGAGGATAAGGTAAACAACAATACTAATTAGAGTTCAGGCCTTTCTGTTTTCTGGCCAACATATTTTGCTGGTTGATGTAATATGGAATTTAAAATCAGAGAGACTGCTTGATGCATCGATTGGCTTAATGGGTCTGGATGTGACATAAAACTAGATAAATGGAAACTATAATAAATGACATCTTCACCCCGAAAAGGTGCTTATGTGGACACGACCATTGTTTATATTATTAATTAAAGAAATGTCCCCATTTAACTCTAGCACACTATTGATTAGAAGATGCATTTCAATTTTAGAAATGTTACAATGTGAGGAAAATGTTGTGACCCAGAATTGATGATATATAAACCTCTGCCAACTTAAAAAAAAAGGTTTGGTTCCATTAAAGGGAATTTGCATATCACTTCTCAAGTATTTAAATATAGATCACACTCTTTTGCAGTATCGTTATTTGTCTCACATTCCTGTTTTTTGATTAATAGTACACTATGTGTATGCCTCAAATATGTCTAATATGAGAAAAAGAGAGAGTGAGAGAGAAAGAGAGAGAGAGAGAGAGTGAGAGATTCCAAGTGAAGTGTTCAGAGGACAGACTATGATTCTTTATATTCTTGGACTAAAAAGAAATCAAATGTAACTATCATCACACAAAACATATAATTAGTACTATTTCTGCCATAGGATTACATGAATCTGTGCTATCTTTTGAAAAGTGAGAAATTCCTTACATTTAGAGTATCATGACTGCCATATATGTCTCTTCAGAAGAAACTGAAAAGTTTCCTAAGGCGTGTGACTATTTCTGTCCTTCCCAAGAGGCCCTTTTCACTCTGTGACTCTCTTCCTTTTTCTTCAAATACTTTTTGCCTTAGGCAGTGGGACATGGTCACCAGTGAGACACATAATGGATCAATTTGTTCTATAGTAGCAAGAATAAACAAAATAGAATCACACAAATTTGCTTTGACCCCAGAAAGCAAAACTACTTCCTATTTAGAAAACTGTAATTAATATTTTGATAGAAATATGAGATAAAGAGGGTCATAGGTAAAGAGCAGAGGAAATACTACAGTTAAATCTGCAACAGTTTTTAAGGGTACTTTCTTCAAATATTTAATAGATTTTCTGGCAGAAGATGGATTACTCCAAATAGCTCCTGTCAAATAGTCCCGTGGAGTACTATCAAACCAATGAATAGGTTTTCTGTACAAACAGATCTTAATCTATGTAACAGGAAGTTTATAACTTAAAATTTTCTCTCACAGGCCATAGGGTGACTGTCCACAGAAATGAATGCACTGTCTTTAGATGCAGTAAGATAATTTGCCTAAGAGGTGTACAGAGTCCTTCTTTAACAGATATGTATAAGGATCACAAAGTACTGAGAACTTTGTTTGATCTTTGAAAAAATCCTGACATAATAAAATGACATGAATCATCCTACTCATTAGTCATTCTCATTTATAAATACTGATTGTTTTAGTAGTAAATGCTTTTGAAATAATATGTTTTCAGGCTTTCAAATAGAATGCGCTTGCAGAATTATAAGATAATTGGTTTGCAATTGCAATGGTTGATGATGGTTGGGTCTCTAACAGGATCTGTGTTCCTCTGAGCTCTTAAGGGAGTTGGTCTCTCTACACAGACCCAGGAATCAGCCCGAGGGCTGCTAGATATGGTCCCAATCTTCTTCTCCTGCTCAGAAGAGATAACTGTTCTCTGGTTTTCTTCTCATATGAGAAAGGTACTTAGTCATCTCTCTGATTCCATTACCAGGTTTTTGAGTATCATTCCCTTTACCTAGGAGGGTATTTCTTTCATCCATTGTTTTTCATAGAAAGCTTATCTTCTTTTACAAATTAAATGACTCATAGAATACATCTTGTTTCCTTTTTGCAATAAAGTGACAAATAATATCACTACCATCTCTTCATAAGTTATAATATTAATCATTTTGAAAAATGTGCAGATAGTTAATTGAAATTAAAAATAGACTGATAATCTATGTCTGTTTCTTATGTGTTTTAGTTTAGCAATTTCT
>JAOXYA010075807.1:0-23618 GCA_028565675.1 Sorex palustris
TGGGGTGTTATGGTTTGCAATACAGGTAGTAAGTGGCCATCATGTTTGGTCCATAGTCTACTTTCAGCACACACCTCCCATCCTGAGCAAGCCCTCCAAGCATTACTTGGTGTCCCCTTCTCTATCTCAGTTGCCTTTTCCCCGTCACGTGAGGCTGGCTTCCAAGCCATGGAGCAATCCTCCTGGCCTTATCTCTACTATCCTTGAGTGTTAGTCTCCCATTATGTTACTTTATATTCCACAAATTAATGCAGTCATTCTATGTTTGTCCGTCTCTCTGACTCATTTCACTTAGCATGATACTCTCCATGTCGATCCACTTAGATGCAGCTTTCATGATTTCATCTTTTCCAACAGCAGCATAGTGTTCCATTGTGTAGTTGTACCAAAGTTTCTTTAACCAGTTCTCTCTTCTTGGGCATTTGGGTTGTTTCCAGATTCTGGGTATTGTAAATGGTGCTGCAATAAACATACAAGTGCAGATGTCATATCTACTGTATTTTTTTCTATTCTGGATATATTCCCAGTACTGGTACTGCTGGGTCAAATGAGAGCTCAATTTCTAGTTTTTTGAGAACCGTCCATATTGTTTTCCAAAATGGCTGGCCCAGTCAGCATTCCCACCAGCAGAGAAGGAGAGTCCCCTTCTCCCCACATCCATGCCAACACCGATTGCTTTTGTTCTTTTGAATATGGGCCAGTCTTTGTGGTGTGAGATGATATCTCTTTGTTGTTTTGATCTGCATCTCCCTGATGATTAGGGATGAAGAGCATTTTTTATGTGCCTTTTGCCATTCAGATTTCTACTTTGAGAAAGTTTCTGTCCATTTTATCGCCCCATTTTCTGATGGGATTGAATGTTTTCTTCTTGTAGAGTTTATCCAGTGCCTTGTATACTCTTGATATTAACCCCTTATTAGAAGGGTAGCACTGTCCTCCCATTGTTCATCAATTTGCTCAAGTGAACCCAGTAATGTCTCCATCATGAGACTTATTGTTACTGTGTCTGGTGTATCGAATACATCACGGGCACGGGTAGCTTGCCAGGCTTTGCTGTACGAGTGAGATACTCTCGGTAGCTTGCTAGGCTCTCCGAGAGAATTGGGTGAATATCCTTTCCCATTTCATAGATTTCCTTTTTATTCTGGTCACTGTTTATTTTGAGCTGCAGAAGCTTCTTAATTTAAGATAGTCCCATTTGTTTATTTATTTCCACTTTGTTTATCTCTATTTCCACTTGTTTCCACTGGTCAGTGGCATTTCATCTTTGAAGATGATTTTATCATCAATGTTGTGGAGGGTTTTGCCAGCCTTTTCTTCAATGTACCTTATGGATTTCTGGTCTGATGTTGAGGTCTTAAATCCATTTTGCTCTGACTTTTGTGCATGGTGTTAGGTAGATATCTGAGTCCATTTTTTGCATATAGCTGTCCAGTTTTGCCAGAGCCAATTGTTAAAGAGGCTTTCCTTGTTCCACTTTATATTTTTTGATCCCTTATCAAATATTAGATGATCTTATATTTGATGGTGTGTGTCAGGTAATTCAACCCTATCCCATTGGTCTGTGGATTTGTCTTTTTCCCAATACGATGCTGTTTTAATTATTACCACTTTGTAATACAGTTTGAAATTGGGGAAGGTGATGCCTCCCATCTTTTTTCCCTCCAAGAATTGCTCTAGCTATTCACTTGTTGTTTCTGTCCATTTCATTGCCCCATTTTCTGATGGAATTGGATGTTTTCTTCTTGTAGAGTTCATTCAGTGCCTTGCATTCTCTTGATATTAACCCCTTATCAGAAGGGTAGCACTGTCCTCCCGCTAGGGCCTTGTTGTTGTATATGAATTTCAGGTGTTTGATCAATTTCTTTGAAGAATTTCATGGGTATCCTTATAGGGATCACATTGAATCTGTATAATGTTTTGGGTATTATTGCTATTTTGACAATGCTAATTCTCCCAATCCATGAGGAGGACATATGTTTCCATTTCCTCGTGTCCTCTTATTTTGTGAAGTAGCATTTTGTATTTTTCTTTGTACAGGTCCTTTACGTCCCTAGTTAAGCTCTTTTTGAGGTACTTGATTTTCTGAGGTATGATTATTAACAGGATTGCTTTTTTCAAATCACTCTCTTCTGGATCATTACTTGCTGGGAGCCCCTCTGGCCTGGGTGCTCCAGAGGTGTAAAATCCCTTCTCTCGGGCTGTGAAAACTCCTCTTCTGCAGAGCTGTGTAACTCCTTCACTCAGCGTTTACACGTTAAAGGATGTTCGCAGATTCTCCGGGCAACTCTCTCACCGCCTGCGTTTGGTGCTCTCAAACCGCTTCCCCACCCGAGATGGCTGTTGTCTTGGAAGGACGAAGAAAGAACTAGGGCCAAGCTGGTTGCTCATTAGTTGCCGTTTATTCAATCTCTCGTCTCTCCCAGTTCTCTCCAACCCTCTCTCTAACTCGCTCTACAACTCTCTCCGTGACTCCTCTAATCTCCCAGCCACTCTTACTCTCAGCTCTCAGCCTTCTAACTCGCAACTTTCTCCTCTAACTCTGTCTCTCCTCAATCTCCTGTCCTCTTCCTCTCTGTCTCTCCGTCAATCTTCCTCAAACTCTCTGCCTCATTCAATCGACTCCTTTTTCTGTCTCTCTCTCTCTTTTTCTCTCTCTCTCTCTCTCTCTCTCTCTCTCTCTCTCTCTCTCTCTGTCTCTCTGTCTCCTTCTCTCTTCTCCCTTTCTCTCCCCACAGCAGCTCCTTTCCTTCTCTCTCACCATGGGCCCGCAACCACGCCTCCCCACGGGAAGCACAATCAAAATGTTTTTCCAGTCTTCCTAGCCACCTGCAGCTCACAAGGGCAAAACAATCTTTAAGGTGTGTTTCTCCTCTCCTTAGACCTGCAATTTAATTTTAAACACCTTTAATTCTACTTCCTAATATTTACCATTCTGTTAGACACAGTAATAGACATTTTTGGACTTGTAGGGTGACTCTCCTGGGGACATCTCACCACAGACTCAGACTACAGTGCTCATGCTCAGGCCAGATTAATCAATCCTAATCCCAGCAGGGTCCAAATCTAGTTATTACTTTTAGATCATGACAGAATTTGTCCATTACAAAGCTCTTAACTATAAGCAAGCATCATTCTCAACAGGGATAAACTAAAAGCCTTCCCTCAACATCAGGGACAAGACAACTTTGCCTGCTCTCATCACTCCTATTCAATATAGTATTGGAAGTTCTGGCCATAGCAGTTGGACAAGAAAAAGATATAAAAGGAATTACAGATAGGGAAAAAAAGGTCAAGCTATCACTACTTGTGGATGACATGAAAACTATACTTAGAAAATCCTAAATATTCTACAAAAAAGCTCCTAGAAATAATAGGTTTGTATAGCAAAGTGACAGGCTACAAAATTAACACCCAAAAGTCCATGGCTTCAGCACTCATGCCCATAAATCACCCCTGGCTGGTGCCAGATAAACTTGCCATCAGCTACCATCCAGATCACATGTCCTTCTCTCCCAGAAGGGAGTAACATGACACTCACTATTACCATGCTGCTGGACTCCACGCCAGACTGTTTCGCCTGGGGAACCTCAGAGGAGGACGGGTGAGACCCCTCCTCACTTCAAGGAACCCAACCCCAGCAGTAAAAACCCTCCAGAACCCAACCACCACCATGAGCATGGCCACTCCCCAAATCCTTGGGCCAACCCTCACCCAGAAGTGAACCTTTCCCTGGATCGGGTGACCACGACACTTCACTGGACACAGCCTAACCATACTTCAAGAGTACTGCACCATATTTGATGGCATTCAAAGTAGGAGGCAACCGATCTCAGAGGGAATTATATTATTTTGGTTCTGCTTTGGAGCATCAGTTGGGGTTCTGGATGGAAATACCCAAAATATGGTGGTGGAAAGTTAAAAGGTGGTGGGATTGGTGTCTGAATATTAAATGCAATGAAATATTGCGAGCTACTTTATAAAATAAAAAAATTAAGTCCATGGATTTTCTATATACAAATAATGAAAAGAGAAGAGATATTTTTTAAAAATCCCATTCACGATAGAACCTCAAATATCAAGTAACTTGGAAATCAGCTTAACTAATGAGGTAAAAGAGCTATACAAAGAAAATCACAAAACACTACCTCAAGAAATAAAAGAGGACTCTAGGAAATGGAGACATATTCCCTACTCATGGGCAGGAAAGATTAACATTATCAAAATGGCAATACTGGGAAAACTGAATAGCTACTAACAAAAGGTTTTTTGAAATTAGTAATGATAACATCTGGCACCAAACCCTTTGCAGTTGTTATATTGAGATGTTTGCCTCTATTGGTCTACAGAACTCACTGCTCCATGGAAGGGGTGAAGAGAGGTAGGGTTTGAACAGGAGAGGGAGGGTTTGAACACTAAACAGTGGTGGGGAGAAGCAGACACTCCATCAAGAGTGTTGTTGGAATGTGTCAATATGCATTAAACTATCACCACAATATAGTAAATAACAGTGTCCAAAATATAAATAATAAACAATATGTCTTGTCTCGATATATCTTAATTATAATGAGATTTCTTTTTTGTTTGTTGTTCTTTGTTTTGATTTTTGACCACACCCAGCAGTGGTCAGGGCTTAGTTCCTAGCTTTGCACTCAGGAATCACTCCTGGCTATGCTCAGGAGACCATAAGGCATGCCCCAGTTGAACCCCAGTTAGCTGTGTACATGCAAGCACTCCAATCGTTGAACTATCTCTCCATCCCCAATATGTTAAAAGTTTTTGTTTTAGGGCTGGAGAGATAGCACAGCGGGTGGGGCGTTTGCCTTGCATGCAGCCAACCTGGGTTCGATTCCCAGCATCCCATGTGGTCCCCTGAGCACCGCCAGGAGTGACTCCTGAGTGCAGAGCCAGGAGCAACCCCTGTGCAACACCGGGTGTAACCCAAAAAAGAAAAAAAAAAAGCTACTTACAAAAATTGCCCACGGCTCAATACCCTAAATAACAAAGAAATGTATGGTAATAGTTGTAAAACTAGGTAGAAAAGAATGGGAGAAAGAGTTGGGTTTTCCTTCTGGGTTTTGGGCTACACCCAGTGGTGCTCAGGGTTCATTCTGGACAGTGCTTGGGGGACCCACGGGGATGCTGGGGATCAAACCCAGGTCGGCCGCGTGCTAGCCAAGTGCCCTCCCCAGTGTACGATCACTCTGGCCCCCAAAGCTGTTTCAGTGAAAAGGCAGTAAAAAGTAAGTTGGAAGGGTTTTAGAACTCGGAAGGAAAGAACATGTGATGGAATGAAGGGCCTTAACTTCCGTCTCACTGACGGTCAAACGTAAATCCACACACTAGCCCCCAAATGGAAGAAAATGTTGCTGAAGGCTGGATTCTCAGCCACGTTCTCACAGGATGGCCGGACAAGACTGGAGAGAAAGGCATGGGGGGGGGTCCTCGCTCAGAGGGGAGCCTCCCGGGGCACTGAGCCCCACTGTCCACTGCCGTGCAGCGTGCCAATGGCTTGGTCCGGCCTGAGCTGACCCGCCACCTTCTGGTACCAGGCGGGGACGCAAACCCCTTCCGGGCTAGGAGCAGGGAGACCAGGCCCAGCACCATCCCTGGGTAGAGGGGCCTTGGTGTAGCCATCCACACTGGACTCCAGCCACCTTCCAGCCCCTCTGGGGGTGGGGGGGATCCCCCCACTGCTTAGCCCCCGTCCCACACCTGCGCTGGAAGCAACCCATGAGCACTGCAGGGGGGATCCCATGCCAAAACTCCACCCCAAGCAGCCTTAGAGCAGGTGGGAAGGAAGGCTACCATGGAGGGGCACCCGCGGGAGTCCACCCGCCAACCCCGAGAGCCCAGGGCACTTACCGATGGCTTGAGCCAAGGCGATCACGACCTCCTGGCAGGTGGTGACCTCGGTGACGCCACACACGATCCTCTGCACTCCGTCCACCCAGACCTTGAGCTCCATGGCGCCCGCCGTCGCCCGGACGCCCCGAGGTGCTCATCGGACGCTCAGGGCATGCCGCTGGCCGGGTGCGCGGGCGGGCGGCACCTGAGCAGCAGCTGCAAGAGGGAAGTGTGGTGGTCAGTCAAGGGCCCGGCTCGACAGGCGTGGTCACCCCTCCCCCCGCTGCCCTGCACAGCCCTGCCACCTAGGGGAGCCGGTTGTAGGCGGGGGTGGGGGGCGGGTGCAGCCCACCCTCCCAGGCAGGCCCCTCCGCTCACTGCAGAGGCTGCTGGTGCTGCGAAAAAGCTTCTCGGTGCTGATGTTGCCGGGAAAGTTTCTGTTCCTGCCCCTCCAGAGCCATAAACTCCGAGGCGCTGCCCAGAGCCGGTCCAGGAGCACCCGCCTCGGCCCAGGGGCCGCCTTCCGGGGCCTGGCCTCGCTCCGGCCCGGGGCTGTCTGGCTGCACCCCCAGTCCCGGCCAGCGTGTGCCCAGGGGCGTGGGAATAGCCGCCAGAGGGAAGGAAAGGCGGGGAGTTTCCCAGCAACGCCACGAGGCCCCTTCCCGGCGAGCCGGACGCTGGGATGGACAGTCCGCCCCACTGCCCAGCTCTCAGCCCGCCCACGAGCCTGTTCTCTGTCCTGGCTGCTGCCATCCGACACGGGTCCTGCTTGTGGGTGACAGTGGTCCTACACACTTGGGCTGCCAGGCGGCTCACCCACGGGGCCCCTCGCACGTGTGCCACGGATGGTGGCAGGGAAATGTCACAGAAAGGCCAGGGCACGTCCTTAGCAGGTAATGAGAAGCGGGAGGAGCCCCGAGGAACCTCACCCTGCGTTTCTTTGGGGCCAGCACCGCTCTGCACGGAATGTGGCTTTCAAGAACTTCTCTGAACACTGCAATGAGGCTGCTCCCTCACCAGGGCATCACGTCCCTGTGATGGGCACTGTTGGAGCAGAGCCCATGCTGACCCCGGGTGCCCACTCACTGCCGTTCTGACAGGTGCCTCGGCGGCGTGGGCGTCACTGCCTGCCCGCGTGGCCTTGAAACCACGTACCACCCCCATGCACTGCTGGCCAGTTGCTCGTCTTCCTAGAGAAACAGAGGCCGTAAAAATGGCTCCATCACAGGCAGCAGGGGCAGGGCTGGGGGCTGCCCAGGGCCCCTGGCACGTGCCACACCCGTCACAGACCCAGTGAGGAGGAGGTCGGGCAGAAACCCACCCGTGCCAAGGCTCTCCGCTGTGTCCTCAGAAGCGAAAGGCCTCCTCCTGCAGGTCACTGTGGGCCGTGCCCCGTGGTTACTCTGCCCGGCAACCTGCCCCCACTCCCACCCCAGGAGTCCCCTCTTTCCGTAGAGTGGGGGTCCAGGCCTCCGTGTCCTGGCTGTCTTCCCCGCCCCCCTCCCCCCACGCCGGCTGCGCTTTTCCTCATGGGTGAGCCCAGGTGCTAACTCAGGGCGGCAGGTAACCGGAGAAGGTGGTCACGCGGAGGGGCTGGTGGGAACCCGGAGGTGACAACCGATAGTCAAGGGCTGTAACCATGCAAAAATCCTGCAGTATTGGGTTCAGCTTCCGGGAAAAGATAGAAATCTCACCGTCCGTGATGCTGCCACCATGAAAAGCACGCCACGCTGGAGTTCCTAAGTAGCCTCAAGCCAACACCTGGAAAAGGTGTCCCCCAAACTAAACCACACACTAATGTCCTTTCTGGGGGTGGGGGTGGAGGAGCGATGCTGTGCCCGCATGAGCCACAGGTGGCCATGCCGCAGGCACCGCCCCTCAAGGTGCCTTTAGAGTCAAGAACACGGACACAGGGGCTGGAGCAATAGCACGGCCGGGAGGGTGTTTGCCTTGCACTCGGCCGACTCGGGTTCGATTCCCAACATCCCCATATGGCCCCCTGAGCACCACCAAGGGTGATTCCTGAGTGCATCGCCGGGTGTGACCACCCCCGCCCCCCAGAAAAAGGAACACGGACACATTCTGTTATGTTTCACAGGCGCAAAGGCAAAACCAAGGCCCTCACCCCCAGGAATCACGCAGCAAGTACTGTTAAATACTCCCGTCTGGGGCGTGCGAATGCTCAAGGGCCCCCAAGGGGGCTGACGGCTGGGTTCAGCGTGGTCAGTACACTCTGGATCACAGTGCTGCGTGGGCCAGATGCTCGACACCCAGAGTCGACCCAGGAAGTGCAGGGACGCTGCTCCCGGCCACAGCTCTTTGTGCCTGGCCCCTCTGACAGTGACAGTGACACCGTGAATGAACCGACCCAGAACTCTGCCAGGGCTCTGCCTGAGAAGGCCCTGGGTTCCGGCCCCTGCACTGCCTGGTCCCAGAGACCCCTGCCCACCAACAGAGCAGTGAGAAAGCGGCCAACGAATGCCACGTCTGCAGCCCAGACAGACCACTCCAGCCGCCGAGGGGAAGTGAAGCGGGACTGGGTGCTCCTGGTGCCTCACCCTGACCCCAGTAGATCAGGGCTCCCCTACGCGGGCCTCTCAGCACCCCACACAGAGCCTGTCTCTTGGGCCCTGACCCAATCTCCAGGAGAGCCAAGTGGTGCCCTGCTAAGGCGTCTCCCAGGGAGTACCACGTGACGGAGTGCCACAGAGATGGGATTTCCTATTTACCACAGAGACATGGCACGGGTCATCAGGGGCTCACACCTGGGCACAGTTTAGGTAACGCCAATGGCAGCACGTGAAGATGATCCAAACGCCTAAGACTATAAGCATGCTTTTGAGCCAGAGAGCTAGCCCAGAGGATGAGGGGCGTGCCTTGCATATGCCGGACCTAGTTCGACCCCTGGCACCGCAGAAAGACCGTGAGCCCCGTCAGGAGTGAACCCTGAGCCCAGAGGCAGGAGCAGGTGCTGAGCACCACCCAACTGGAACAGAAACAGTTTTTGCTTTGTTTTTCTTTTAAGTGAAGCAAGCTATCATCTGGGGCCCATCTTCGGTGTTTTTTTGTAACATCATCGGGCGTTCTGTCAGTGTCTCAACATCCCCGATGAGAAATGACCGAGTCCGGCCGCCTGAGGCCGCAGGATAGGCTCCCCCACCGGCCCGGCCACTAATCGGGTTCTGGGCGAGGGAGGGTCTCTTCCCGCCTCTGCACTCGGGCAGGGAGAGCAGCAGATGCAGGGACCCTCTGTGCCACCAGCCAGGACAGCTGGTCAGCCAACCCCAGGCACCAAACCCTCCCCCCACCCCCACGAGGGAACCAGCCCGTGCTGCTGAGTGTGGCCAAAGCCCCAGGGAGGCGCCCCCCTCCCGGCGGCCGCTGTGGCCGCTTATGTAACCGTTGGCTCCGGGCAGGGAAAGAGCCCAGATGTTTACTCAAACGGCCTTTGTGGGCACACGGGATTAAGGCGCGGCACCTAATCACCCTGGAAGGGGGCCAGCAGCGAGGCCGCGGCCGCATGACGCCAGCACACAGGCATCCCAAACCTCCGTGGAACGCGGCTGGCCCGGGGCTGACCCCCGCTTCAGGTCGCCACGTGGGGGGCCCAGGGAGCCTCGCTGCCCGCGTGGGGAAGACCCGCAGACCCTCGCAGGCTCCCGGGGCCGAGATCTCGCAGGCTAAGCACGGCAGGGCCGGGACATGCTTCCCCGGGACTGTGTCACACACGGGGCCAGACTCGGGTCAGGGGACGGGTCAGCGGCATCTCGGGGCGCCTGAGACAGACGCTGCAGACAGACACAGCCCTGGCCACTCCCCTTCGGGAGAAGAGTAGGTTTCTCTTTAGATCTGACAAATTTGAAAGTCTTTCATGGGGGTAAAAAAAAAAAAAATCAAACCGTCACCCCCCCCCCAAATGGTTGAAATGAGTAAATGCAGGGTCATAGATCATTCCCAAGAATAGACCCAGCGAAGCAGCAGGTCGAGGGGAAAACTCCCAGACCGGAAGTGTTCCAGACGTGAAACCCCCAAGCTTCCTGGACTGGTCATCCAGCCCGAGGCTCTCACAGGACATGCAGCTGCTCCTTGGCGGAGGGGGAGGACGGGGGAGGGCACCTGTCGGGGATGCCCAGTGCCCGGCAGCCCAAGCCCCACGGGGGCCCAGGGGACGCCCAAACCAGCTCGCCCTCCCTCCAAGGTTAAAATAAGCTGAGTAAAGAAACGGCATCTCTTGGTGGATTTCCTTGGGACACATTACGTCGTGCATAGATAGTCGAGTCAGCCTGACTGCCCGGGTTTCCCTGGATAGACGCGGAAGCAGCGGGCATACGGCCGGCCCTTACACGCACAGCTGATACTGTTTCCTGCTCAGACCCCTCTTCACACACACACTGGGGGTGGGGGGCACCCAGGGGTGGAGTGCTGGGGAGAGCACCCGCTCTGCACGCAGGTGACCTGGGACCCAGCCCCCCACCGGGAACAGCCACCTGGGGGCTGCGGGTGGGGTGAGACGCCACCCAGTCGCTGCCAGGCCTGGCCCCCGAGCGGGCGGGCAGAAGGGACCCCCCGGCCCCCAGACAGGATGCCAAGAGGAGGCATCTGGCGTTCTCCTCGCCAGCAACTACACGGGGCTCCTCAGCTTCCAGTTAGCTGGCTTGGCATAGGCGAGGGAGTACACGAACATGGGACCGCACAGACAAGGGACTGCACGGACACAGGACCGCACAGACACAGGTCACATGGACATGGGACCTCATGAACACGGGACTGCACAGGACATGGGACCGCACAGACACGGGACTGCATGGACACAGGACCGCACGGACATGGGACAGCACAGCACGGGACGGTCCCAGACAGAAATGCGGGTGCTGATCTCTGCGGGAGCCCCCAGGGAGCTGGTGCTGGGGGAACTAAGCCCCCAGCACTGACCTCAGGGCCTCTCACAGGCTCCCACTGGGCTCTTCGCCTGCCCCCAGCTCCTTATTCTCTGCCCACACCCAGGGTGGGTTCCTGGGGATGGAAGGGTTCGAGGCAGCACCTGCCCCCTGCACCCGCCTCTGGCCCTACACGCGCTGGTTGTCGCAGGGTCCGGAGATTGAGCTGGCGGGAGCCTCAGCGAGAGGAGTCCATGCTCCAGAGCGTGGCAGGGGCGCATGCTTCTGGCATCCAAAACGTCCGACCAGCCCAGCATGGTCCTGCAACGTTGACGGACACCTGTCGCCTCATACGTGCTCGCGACCTGCCTCGGGTCAGCGCAGGACAGTCCAGCAGTGGGGCGCGTCCCCCTGTTGCCTCGGTGCTGGTTGCATCAGACCAGCTGTGTCCGCAGAGACGTGCAAGGAAACTTCCCTGCCCAACCCCCGCCCTGTCTCGCCTTGGACACACCCCTTTCCACCTGCTTCCGCATTGGGCTGTGCGTGACGGCGGTGCTGGCTCCAGGCTCCTCGCGCGGGGCGGGGCTGGCCCCCTCAGTGGTGGGAGCAGGGACCCCCGAAATCCAGGCCATGGGGCCGTGCTGGGGAGCCAACTTCAGCCACTTATGACGCACCACACCCCGGGCCAGGAAGTGCCTGGGAGTCCTACTGTGCGCCAGACACTAGCTACCGAATAGTGAACTCTCTACTTACTGCTTATCAACTTTTAGGGTAAAGAAAATTCACAAAAATTAAAGATTTGTGCTGCCAGACTCCTCTCTACCACACACCTGAGTTTTGTTTCGTGCCACAAATGCTCGGCCTGTTCACTTGTCCTGCAAAGCATCACAGGCTGTTTAAAAAAATGTGTTCTTAAGAAGGCAAATACTCGGTATTTGACTATAAGAAAATAGACTCCACCTCACCTACACAGGGACGAATCCTACTGCTGTCCTGGATACAATTTCTGCATCCCATAAGGTTTCTTGAATCCTCCAGGAGTGGTTCCCGAGCACAAAGCCAGGAGTAAGCCCCAGGCAGTGTAGCCACTTCCCCCCTCCTGGAAAAACAACAAACAAAAACCAAAAAAAATAAATAAATAAAATAAAATAAGAGTAGCTTACAGAACCTTCTAGAATATTCTCTGAAAACAGGACTCCTTTCTGATCTGGGCAGCCCAACCTCCCCCCGAGCTCATGGGGCATGGCAAACTGTAGACTTAAAATTCAACTCTAAACACAAAGCACTGGTGACGAAGACCGAGTGTGACTGTGCTCGCAACGAAGACACAGTGACTGAGAGGAGAGAGCGGAAGTCGGCGGCCGGCCCCCGGCAGAGACGAGCCTGTCTGTTCTGTTTTCGTTTACGTTCAACCTTTCTAATCCCACGGCTCTTTGTAAGAAACTCAATCCCAGCCAAACAAAGTCCAGCACAAATGACCAGATCATGAAAGCCGACACAAACATCCTTGAGGGGAAAGGCAGGCCCAGGCCTCCCGAGAGGCCACAAGGCGCATAAGTCGAGCGCAGGAGGCCAGTCACCGGTCACTCATTAGCAGGAAGGCGGGTATTCTTTTTATTTATTTATTTTGCTTTTTGGGTCACACCCGGCGATGCTTAGGGGTTACTCCTGGCGGTGCTTGGTGACCGTATGGGATGTCAGGGATCAAACCCGGGTCAGCTGTGTGCAAGGCAAACGTCCTACCCACTGTACTATCACTCTGTACTAACCCCAGACAGGTGGTTCTAGGGGAGCGATCAGTCACAACTTCAACTAACCGGCCAGTTTCAAGCACCCCATAATGTAAAAGAAAACCAAAGAGCCGGTCTTGTCCCCTGGGATGGATGGGCTCCCCCTGCCGAGGGCGGCAGGCCCTGGGAAGAAGAAGCAGAAAGAGAGCAGAAAGAGGCGATCAGTCAGACATGGTGTAGAGCAGGGACGAGGCTTGGAAGGACGGCATCACCCTGCGTGTGTGAGGTCTTGGGTTTGATCCCCAGCACGGGAAAATATGACCAAACGTGCTTCAGTGGTTTACTTGGGATGAGAACAAGACGATACCCACACCGCACCCCAGCCCCCTGGGGGGGAAGAACACAGGAACCAGTTTAGAGTGTTGAGATCCTTAAAGTGCCTTTGGAATTGGGGCTTCCTGTTCCGGCCACCAGAGGTCGCCCGTCCCCAGGGAGAGGGACCGGGAAGCCCAAGGTCTCCACCTGCGCCCGAGGGGGTCCTGGGAGAGGCCTGATGGCCAGGAGCAGCCTCTGGCACGGTGGCAGGGGTGGGGCGGTGAGGTGGGTGCCCTCGCGGGAGGAGGGTTTCAGGACTCTGGCCCAGAGCTGCTGAGCATCACTCCTGGCCATCTGGGCCAGCACGGGCAGCAGGTTCCTGTTTCGCTCTGCCCAACTGACCTGAGTCCTGCCCCAGGCCCAGCCGCACGGTTGGTGGCAGCCTTGCTGGGGCTCCTCCCGGGCTCCATTCCGGGCAACGCAGGGAAACAAACCCCCCGCCCACCAGCCCAGTCCAGAACCGGGGTCAGGATGCAGGCACCCCACCCCCCGCTCCATGGCCCTTCACGGGGGATAGCGGGTGGCCACGGCACAGGTCAGTGGGGCCCCGGGAGCCCAGGATGGCAGACGCCGAACCCCCGGTCACTCTGTACAGGGACAGAGGCGAGGAGAGGCCGGCAGAGACCAACGTCCAGGCAGAAGCGTGGGCAGCACATGCCTGTCCCCACCACCTGGGTGACAAGGTGACATGCGTCCTCGCCCTCACAGTGGCCTCGAGGAGACTCAGACCTCTCTGCCGTGACCCCTCCATCCCGCGGGACCCGCACGCCACCCAGCCCTGACTGGCTGGGCGTGCGCCGTGCCCACTCTCACCCGGGCACATGCCGCAAGGACCACAGCAGCCTCTGCCCTGGGACGAGCCGCCACGAGGGCGGACACTGTCTGTTTCATGTCTCAGTCTGCTCAGGGCTCTGAGGGCCAGAGCTGCTGACCGCCACTAGGTCACTCTCCTGGGAACAGCCCAGTCCCCACGTGGCCCAAGGCTTGGTTTCTCAGGGGCTCCACCATCCACATCACGCACCTCACCCCTTGGCATGAGCCGTTTCCCTGAAGGAAGGCAGGGCTGGAGGGAGCCTCTCCTCAGTGACAGACATGCAGGGACGACATGCAGGGACAGACGTGCAAGGACAGTGCTTTCTGCGTTTGGCGATTTCGGAACACACATGCACACAAATACATACACACACACACACACATACACACATATACTCTTACATAGATACACACAAAAAATGCCCTCTCTTTCACACGCGTTCAGACTCGCAGACACACACAGTCACACACAAATGCTCACACACAGACACAAACACACTCAGACACACTCTCACTCACACAAAACCTCTCTCACAGACACACAGTCACACATAAATGCTCACACAAATTCACATACACAGATGCACAAACATACAGACACAAATACACTCATATAGACATACCCACTCACACACAGACACACACAAATGCTCTCACATACTCAGACACATTCACAAATTCAAAAAGAAAAACACTCTCAGATACACAAACTCATACAGACACACAGGCACACACAAATACACACAGACACACAAATACACTCATACAGACACATAAAGACACACCGCACACACAAATGCTCGCATACACTCACAGACACAAACACTCACAAGTGCTCTTATACGCATTGCCAGACACACACTCACAGAAACACATTCATACACAATTACACTCTCACACAAACACACACAGAGACACTTGCACACAAACACACACAGACACTTGCACAGATACACACACACACACACACACACACACAGCCGCTCGCACAGACTGGCTCTTGTCCAGAGGCCCTGCCCTCACGTACACTATCACTGAGTCTCACACAGTGGCCTGCACACGGTCCTTTGTTTCGCGCATCCCTGCTCACAGGGCCCTGCTCGCTCTGAGGTGGAGGCACACACTGACCCAAACTGGCCCTGTTCCTGGGGCACCAGAGCAGCGGTCCCAGCCCGAGAGCAGAGGGACGCCGTGACACACAGGCTCTCACCCCCAGGAGTGACGTTGCTCCTTTTAGCAGCATTCACCTTGGGGGCAGCAGAGGGCGGGGAATTCCAGTTTGAAAACACAAAAAACATGAAAGTAGAACTTAGGGAAAATACACTCGCCCAACCTGAGCACTGCCGAGAGAGCCCAGGGAAAGGCCAGGTCGCCACCAAACGTGGCTTCCAGCTGTGCTCCCAGCATCCTGTTTTCTTAACGGAGATAAAAAGTTTATATAAATGAACAATGAGCTAACTGGACCAAAACAAATAAAACAGCGTGAAACCAGAGAAGGACAAGAGGCACCACCCTCGTGCCAGCGGCCAAGCCCGATGGTGTGCCCTGGAGGGGCTGGGCACTGGGCCGAGGCCGGGGGGTGGGGCATCACACAGGCTCAGGGAAAGCACCACCCCCCCCCCGCAGGACTCGGGGAGAGACTCGGATCAATCCCCAAGCAGGAAAACACCCACAAAACCCAGCCACACGCACAACGCAGTGCAGTTCCTCGTAGCTACCAGGCTGTTGAATGCTGACGACAAATGGAAATGACTTTTCCAGTGTTTCCAGAGAAAACCAGGCCCCTTCTTATTCCTCTACTTCAACAAAGTCTCAAGTTGAAGGTTCAGAGTCTCCAGTTTCAGAGAGTGACCGGCGGACAGGCAGAATACAGGGTGGGGATCCAGATGACAGTAATTTGGAGACAGATTATAAGGTCTGACCGGCCACCGGCACCATCAGTGCCCATTGGTCAGAGCCCCTTGGTCCTGGGGTCCCGGCAGCAGAGATGTGTCATCATGCAGGGAGAGGCTTATCAATACACTGAAGACACAAATGCAGGCATGGGGAAAGCCTTATCAATAGCCTTATCAATACACAGAAGCATACAGATGCAGGTGCGGGGAGAGTCTTACCAATATAGCCTTATCGATACATGAAGTATGCAGATGCAGGCATGGGGAGCATCAATAGCCTTATCAATAGCCTCACAGAAGCATAGAGAAGAGTCTTATCAATAGCCTTATCAATACACAGAAACATACAGAGGAAAGGAGAGCCTTATCAATAGCTTCACTGATACACGGAAGCATACAGAAGTGAGGAGAGCCTTATCAATAGCCTTATCAATACACAAAAACATACAGATGGAAGACAGCCTTATCAATAGGCTTATCAATACACAAAATCATACAGACAGGAGAGCCTTATCAATAGCTTCATTGATACATGGAAGCATACAGACCTGAGCCTTAAAATAGCCTTATCAATACAAAAAGACATACAGATGGAGGACAGCCTTATCAATACTCAGAAACATACAGATGTGAGGAGAGTCTTATCAATAGCTTCATTGATACTCGGAAGCACACGGCCACCCCGAGAGCTAGCGCAGCGGCAGAGAAGCACAAACTCACCGTGACTTCCCTGCCTTCCTGCCCCCGAGAGCCACTCAGAACGGGCCGTTCCTCTTCTCCTTGAGGGGCAGCATGGTCTGAGGTCAGCACTCGGGCCTGGCCCCGTGAGGGCTGCTGGGGTTAGAGGTCACCGGGTGCTGGGGGGCGGGGGTCATCTGGTGCTGGGGATCCCATCGGGCAGGCCCGGGGACCAGCATCCCTGTCACCTGCCTGGAGGGGTCACATACTTTCTTATCACAGCGGATCTACAGAAATAATCAGGGACATTTTTCACTACTTGGTAAACCGAGGCAGGTCACCCAGTGGTATGAGCCTGAGGCCAGCGGTAGCTGCATTTGCCCGTGAGTGGCCGGCCTGGGTTTGATCCCCAGGCACCACCTGTGGGCCCCTGGGCCCACCAGGAAATATCCCTGAGCACAGAGCCAGGAGCAATCCCTGAGCATCCCTGGATGTGGCCCCCGAAACACACAGAAGTGAAACGAGTGTCTGCCATCTAGCTTTAAAGGTGTGGCTCCCGCCTACTGGGGTCAAACCTCACCTCCGTCACCTTGCTGGTGAGGTGGCCCGTCAGTGGGAATATATTCTGATTTAAAAACAACAAGCAGACCTATTCCTTAGTGCCATTTCAGAGGAGGAACAAGCAGAGCACATTTTCTAGAAAGCACAGTGGGGAGGGCGTTTGCCTGGCACGTGGCCGACCCGGGGTTCGATCCCCGGCATCCCATAGGGTTCCCCAAGCACCGCCAGGAGTAATTCCTGAGTGCAGAGCCAGGAGTAATCCCTGTGCATTGCCGGGTGTGACCCAAAAAACAACAACAACAAAAACAAAAAAAAAAAAAAGAAGAAAGAAAGAAAGAAAGAAAGAAAGAAAGAAAGAAAGAAAGAAAATGCAAACACCAAGCAGCTCCAGGTCAGGCAATTCAGGCAATTCAGTGCTGCAGCCTCAGGCACACACCACCGTGACCTCAAATCCTCCACCAGGATGCTCTGAAAATCCTGCAGAGGATACAGACCATCACTTACCTCAGGGCTGGGGCAAGAGAGACACTGCGAGGTCTATGCCCCACACCCAGGACTTTGCGCGCACGCACAAGCACACACACACACACACACACACACACACACACACATACATACACACACATGCGCGTGCTTTTTTTTTTTTTTTGCGTGTGCATGTTTGAACTCCGCCCAGCAGTGCTCTGGGAATCACAGGCCAGGCATAGAACAAGGGCCGGTGGCAGCCAAGGCAAACTCCTTAACCCTACTGCTTTACTCACTCCAATCCAATTCTGCACTTGGGAGTTTAGAAAAACACGATTATAAGGTGAAGCAGCAGTCAGGCCTGAAAAGAAAACGCCTATCTACTTATCTGTCTGGAATCCTAGGGACCTTGTATTTCCACAACTGCGCCCATGAAAGTCTTTAAACAATTCTTCCAGGATTAGTTGTTCAGTCCGAGATTAAAAATGTAAAGAAGACCTTCATAGCCAGTTTCAGCTGACAGGAGTAAAAAAAGCGAACTGCATTATAAAGAACATTTCTGAGGGGCTGGCACAACAGCCCAGCAGGTAGGGCATTTGCCTTGCACCTGGCCAAGCTGGGTGCAACCCCCAGCACCCCTGAGCTCAGCCTGGAGTGATCCCAGAGCACAGAGCCAAGGATAAGCCATGGCACACACGCGCGCACGCACACACACACACACACACACACACACACACGCATCCCTCAAAACAAACACCCTCCCTTTTGTGAGCACTGTTAAATGATCTTCCATTTGGAATCTCCTCAGGAGCTCACCCCTGCTGCCTCCTTCACTCTCCCCGTGTGCCCGGGCATCACTGTGTCTCAGTGATCACAGCGTCACGTACTCAGGGTGGACGGAGGTGCCGGGGGCTGTCTCATGGTCACCAGCAGGTGAGGCTGAGGCTCAGCCACTGAACACATCTCCACACCCTCAAACACCCGGGAGAGAAACCTTCTAACCAGTGTGAGTCGGCGTCAGTCTGCCTGGAGGTTTGTCCTGTACAGTGGTCCTTTTGCTTCGCTTTTGAAAATGGAATTTGTCCCGAGCCAGAGAGCTGGGCACAAGTCGTGTGTTGGGGAAACGCCCGGGTGGCCTGGCACCTCGCGTTCCTTGTGGCACCTGGGTGTCCCCGTGGCGTCAACTGTGCTGACATCACACGAGTCCCGCCAGACTGGGTGTTGCCTACAGTGGCCCCGCCCACCCGGGCACTGCTTACAAGGTCCCAGATAATAGCAACAAAATGGGACTTGCCTGACGGAATTAACTTCCAGCTTAACCCTGAGCACCCCAACCGGGACTTGTATAGCCTGACTTTGTTCCTCCTGACCTGTATTGTTTCTCCTCAAAAACAGAGCAGTGATTTACCTTTCCCACAATTCCACAGGCAGATGGGTCCGATTTTAGCCATGCCAGAAAGTGAGGCGGGTAAGGCCCAGCTCGTTTCAGGGCCCCGGTGCCACGTGTCCAGCTAGGGTCGGAGCAGAGAGGAGACGCCGCTCAGCCTGACAGGCCGGGCCAACATGGGCCGTCACGGCACACACACACACACATACACACACACATACACACACACGTGCACAGGAACACAGACACACGCACACACTGGAGCCAGGTCACTGTCCTCTTGGCCCGGAATCCACGTGAGGATTCGGCTGCCCAAATTCCAGTCAGGGCCCTAGAACTTCAGCTGCGTGAAATCAGAGGCTTAAGAATGGAAGCAATACTGAGGGTATGTGGGTCAGCGCTCACTGATGACTGAGGTTGTGCGGGTCAGCACACACTGAGCACTGAGGGTGTGCGGGTTAGCCCCACTGACCACTGACGTTGTGTGGGTCAGCCCCACTGACAACGGAGGGTGTGTGGGTCAGCACTCACTGACCATTGGGGGTGTGCGGGTCAGCGCTCACTGACCATTGAGGGTGTGCGGGTCAGCCCCACTGACCACTGAGGTTGTGCGGGTCAGCCCCACTGACCACTGAGGATGTACGGGTCAGCGCTCAATGACCATTGAGGGTGTGCGGTCAGCCCCACTGGTCACTGAGGGTGTGCGGGTCAGCCCCACTGATCACTGAGGGTGTGCGGGTCATCCCTGACCGACAGAAGACAGAGACTGCATCGCAGCCTGGCACCCAGAGGTTGCGGGAGGATGGCGTCAACAGGACACTGGGAGTTTGACCGCTCTGCCATGCCCCAGCGCCTGGTCTGTGATTGGGGCTGGACAGGGGCTGGAAAGGGTCCTGGGACAAGCGTCAGCCCTGCACATCCCTGGGGGGTGGGCAGCAGCTGAGCAGGAGTTCTGGGGGCTACCCAGGCAGTCAGAGACCCCCAGGGCAGAGACCTCCACCAGCAAAGATCCCCACGGGCCCAGAGACCCCCACGGGCAGAGACCCCCATGGGCAGAGGCCCCCACAGGCAGAGACCCCCACGGGCCCAGAGACCCCAATGGACAGAGACCCCCATGGACAGGGACCCTCATGGACAGAGATCCTCGTGGGCAGAGGCCCCCACGGGCAGAGGCCCCGTCCTGCCCTGGCTGTGGCCCTCGTGCCCTGCTTCCTGCCTGGTCTGCATCGGCAACGCAGAGACGTGCCACTTACTGGATGAGGCAAATCAGCGGTTCCCCAAATAGAATCGTTTCCTTCTTCCTGGGACCACTCGCTTCCCCCCAAGTGCAGGGTAGGAGCCGGTAATTACACTCTCGCCGGCTGTCAGTGCCGTGATCCGGCCCACTCCACGGCAGCGTGTTCCGAGGCTGGGCGCCCGGCACAGACAGCTGCTGGGGTGGGGGGCCGGGGGGGGTGCCCACCGCAGGGCAGGGGCCGGGCGGGGCCCAGAGCCACAGGATCAAGGGCGCCCAACTCCCACGGCAGCAGCCAGGCGGGAAGACGGGCCCTGATGAACGAGCCCGGCTGGAAGGCGGGAGGAAGGACGGGAACCTGGGATGAGTGGGGAAGAAACGTGGTGCACAGAGACCCCGGTGGAGACTGAGGCAGGGCCCGTGACCTGCTCTCACGGTCAGAGGCTCGGCTCATCCCCCTATGGTGCTCCCCAGAATGAAACACAGACACAGTGCTGCTGAGGTCCAGGCAGGGAGAAGAGCACGGCTAAGGGAACAAACACGGGGCTCTCCGGCCTATTTCTGGAGGGGGTCCTTTGCGAGAGGCGACGTTCCCTCCAGTTCAAGGCACATCCCAGGGGCTGGAGCGATAGCAGAGCGGGGAGGGTGTTTGCCTAGCACGCGGCAGACCCAGGTTCGATTCTCAGCATCCCATAGGGTCCCCCGAGCACCGCCAGGGTAATTCCTGAGTTCAGAGCCAGGAGTGACCCCTGTGCATCGCTGGGTGTGACCCAAAAAGAAAAAAAATAAGGTGCCTCTCTGGGAGATCTCTGTGACCATGACTTGAGAGTAATGGGCGGATGAGGGCGGATCCTGCTGTGACTCTGAGTCTGCTACAGAGCAGGGACACGCGAAGGCCACAGGACCACGGAGCCCACACAGGCCCCCCTACCCCGGACGCCACTTTCCTCACCCACCAACACCCACAGGGATGCTCTGAGCTTCCCGCGAGCACCCAACACACTCACCCGCTTAGAAGGCGAGGCCAGAGCTAGCAGAGGGGGCTGGCACAGGTTGGCGCCCAGGGCCGGGGTGGGCTCTCATGCCTGGCCTGGCACAGGCCCCTGAGCACTGCCCAGAGAGGCCCCCGAGATAAACCTGTCAATGCATCGACCTTGCAGGGAAGAGGCCAAGAGCTTAGTCGCCAGCACCACCCCACAAGCTGGCACTGCCAGTGGGAGCCCTGCAGACCAACCAGGGAGCTCGGGCACTGTGTGTGTGTGTGTGTGTACGTGTATCTGTGTGTGTCTGTGCGTGTGCGTGTGTGTGTATGTGTGTATCCGTGTGCACATGCGCACTGTGCAGTGTCTGCATAGCTTGTGTCTGGGGTGTGTGTAGAGCGTGTTTGAGCGTGTATGGCGAGTGTACCGTGTGTGTGAAGACCTTGTTTGTGGTGTGTATGTTTGGGCTGTGCATGATTGTGTATGCAGTGTATGGGGGGGGTGTATGGGGGAGTGTGGTGTGTGTGAAGGGTGTACGGTGTGTGTGTATGGGATGGTGCGTAGAGTATGCATGATGAGCGTCTATGCAGTGTGTGAGTGCATGGCGTTGTGTGTGTGTGTGTGTGTGTGTGTGTGTGTGTGTGACACCACGGCTGAAGACGCCAGGGGTGAAGAGCTGCCTGCGGTGGCTGTCCCCTGGGAGGGTAGCCAGCAAGCCGGGCGTGTGGGTACCATGGGGCTCTGCCAAGCAGAGGGGCTGTGGGTTCCAGGAGCCTTGGTTTCCCTTCCTGGGACGCAGGGACTCCGCATGGGGACGGGTTGGAGCAGGTGGCACTCGATTCGAGGATGCCCGAGACAGGGAGCCTGAAGGCGAATCGAAGCTGCCTCACGCAGAAGAAACTCAACCCACTGACAGGACCCGCAACAGCTGAAACAACGTAGGAGCCCCGGCTGCACAGAGGTGTTGGGGCGCGGCAGCGTGACAGGAGGCTGGGAGCACGGCTGGCGCCTGTCCAACCGGGAAACACAGAATCACTCACAACCACCACAGGAGGCTCCAGGTCCTGGGCCCTGCCACCGGGCCGCAAGCTCACTGCCGGGCAGTGCCCTGCAGCAAACGGCGGGGCCGAAGTTCACCCTGCGACAGCCAGGCCCGCGGTTCTGGCTCACGCCAGCTGTCCGGCCCACCGAGTCCTCGCCATAGCCAGCAGAGTCAGAGGAACTGAACGGACCCATTTACTGAGTGCCTACCCTCTGCATTTCTTCTGGTGTAGCGAAATGACCGAGAGCGTATATTCAGAGGCTCCTCGGGGAGTCAGCAGAACGAAGAGGCGTTCTCAGCGACCGGCCTGTCCTGAGAGCACCACCCACCTGCTGTGCTCCCCAAATGCCGTTAACACGGTCCCCCATTCTGGCGGGGAGAATCTGCAGTGTGCACCGCAAGGCGGGCCAGGAGCCGGGGCAGCTCACAAGGAACCCACTCACTAACAAAACACACCCTAGTGGGCTGCACACAGGGGCTGACGGCTGTGTCTCCATCAGAGCTCAATTTTTATTTTTTTCCTTTTTGGGTCACACCCGGCGATGCTCAGGGGTTCCTCCCGGCTCTGCACTCAGGAATCACTCCTGGCATTGCTCAGGGGACCAGATGGGATGCTGGGAATTGAACCCGGGTTGGTCGTGTGCAAGGCTACCCGCTGTGCTATCACTCCGGCCCCCAGAGCTCGATTTTTAAGTGGGAACGTTGTGAAGGAGGAATATCCTTTCGGAGACGAAAGACAAACTGAACGCCTGGTCCCTTAGGATGATAAAGGAGCGTAAGTAAAAAGTGCGGGGCTGGGGAGGTCGGCTGCAAGGCTCCCGCCTGCCCCCCACACGCGTGGCCTGGCAGCCCCCAGCACCTGCCTGGCAGGGTGAGGCACTGCAGGGAGATGATGTCCCCAGGACCCCCAAGAATGAGAGCTGGGAGCCACCCGGAGGTGACCCTGCTTTGTTCACTGGGAGCTTCTGTCTCTCCAGTTCCCGTAAGACTCAGAGCACGGAGAGAAAGGACTTGTCCCCGTCAAAGCAGAGTACAATGCTGTCTTCCCACGACACTCGGCCGGGGGTTTCCCTCTGCCCCGGGCCTTCCCCCAGTCCTTACCCACTGTCCCCCGAGTGCCCGCCTGGTGCCCGCTGAGGCCGCGCCCGCAGCTCTGCGCAGGGAGGTCTCCCCGTGAGCCCCGCCCATCTCGGCCTCTTGCTACGACACAGTCTGCCCATGGGCTCGGGGGCACCGGGGCCAATCCCTGGCACTGCCTAGATCCCCGAGCACTGCTGGGTGTGCACCCCGCCTCCCCCCACCCCCAGGCAAAACGAGACTCGCTCCCACTGTGCTCTCAGCACCTAGAGAGGGAGTTCTGCCTTCGCCAAGCTGGGGAACGAGTCGAGTTGGGGCTTTATGAGCACCTTGGCGGGCTGGGGCGGGTGCTGTGTTCCGGTCCTGCTCTAGTTTCTGCATCTTCCCTCACTGTCCTTCAGGTAAACAAAAGGCAACGACTCACCTCCCAGGGACGGAAACCAGGTCGCGGAGAGACGGCGGGGACGCCGGCCACGCGCAATCAGGAGGCCGGATGGACTCGCGCTGGACCCGGGCAGAGCTCATGTTTATGAGGTGAGTCAGGGGCTAATGAGATGGAGGCTGGCCTGGGCACCCACTAGGCCAGAGGAAGTGATGCAAGGGGCCTCTCTCCCTCTCTCTTTCTCCCCCCCCCCCCCCCCCCCCCCCCCCCCCCCC
>JAOXYA010075815.1:0-11461 GCA_028565675.1 Sorex palustris
GTCGCTTCTGTGCATCGCTGGGTGTGACTCAAAAAGCAAAAAAAAAAAAAAAAAAAAAAAAACTTCGCACACCCAGTTTCCTACTTCCAGTTGTCCTCAGAAAGCCCCTTCTGCCTAGCCCACCTCCCCCTCCCTCCTTCATCCTTTTCTTTCTGGCACCCCAGTTTTCACTGAGCCTGGAACTTAGTTTTGGTTTACCCATTTGTTTGTGTACACACTCATTTTCATCCATAAGTGTTTCAGATGGTTCTTACCCTGGCAGAAGCCCAGGGCCCAGCCTGGCCTGGGCCCTCAGCATCCGGCCACTGGCACAGAGGTAGGGGAGTCCCGCCTTGCTCTCCCTGGGACAGTCCCCAGAATCCCGCTTACCTGGCATCTTCCTTACAATTTGTGCACTCTGGCATCCCAGAACTTGATGTGGCAGAGAAGAATGTGGGCTCTTACCCTCAGAAGTGGATTTCTGCCCAGCCAGGCTGGGGGCCCAGAGCAACTGGTGCACCATCTTCCACCGCTCCCGTGTCTACCCTTGGCCATTAAAGCCCTTAAAAGCAATCTCAGGGCCAGGAAGTTCGCTTAGGGATCAGGGTAGACCCTGGTTCCATCCCTGGCATTGTAAGTTCCCCTGATTAAAGATGGCTGCATTAGGGGCCGAGTGATATACAGTGGGTGGGGCATTTGCCATACACTCAGATGATCCACTTCAATCCCTGACATCCCATATGGTCCCCTGAGCCCCTCCAGGAGTGATCCTGGAGTACACAGAGCCAGGAGTAAGCCCTGAGCACTGCTGGGTGTGACCCCAGAACAGAAAAATAATCCCCCAAACAAAAAAGATGATTGCATTAAGCAAAAAATTTTGAAATGTTAACAGAAAATATAGGGGGAGCTGAAGAGATAGTACAACGGGTAGGGTGCTTGCCTTGCATGGAACCCACCTGGGTTCGACCCCCAGCATCCCGAGCCCCGCTAGGACTGATTCCTGAGTGCAAAACCAGCAGTATCCCCTGAGCACGGCTGAGTGTGGCCCCAAAACAAAAGAAATAGGGATCATTCTTATCGACAATCAGACAATTTTGTTGTTATTGTTAGGAAACATTTTATTTTCTAAAGCTATTTTCTCTCTGCATCACATTATGATAGTGAACTCCAGCCCACCCGGTCATAACAAGACCTTCCATCTGCCAGCCCCCCGCCCCGTGAGAACAGGCGGTCTTGCTAAGCAGACCTGTGTCCTTCCTGTCGCCCCCCCCATTGACCTTGCGGTTTGTGTTTCCAATCCCCCTTCTCCACTGACGCAGGGCTCCAAGCTGGAACTCCCCTTGTGGCTGGCCAAAGGGCTTTTCGACAATAAGCGGCGCATCCTTTCCGTGGACCTTCCCAAGATCTACCAGGAGGGTTGGAGGACCGTGTTCAGCGCTGATGCCAACGTGGTGGACCTCCACAAACTGGGCCCGCATTTCTATGGCTTCGGCTCCCAGCTCCTGTATTTCGACAGCCCAGAGAATGGGGACATTTCCCGGTCTCTCCTGCAGGCAAGTCAGGGAGGTGGCACCGCCGAGTTCGGAAACCATCCAGCGATTGTTCTTACCCCGGGTACAGCCAGTTCATCAGCAGATCAGCCGGCGGGTCACCTCTGTTTAGCTGCACCAGTATTTCTGTCTCCCTGACTGTCTGTCTATCTGTGCCTTGCTTTTTGCTGCTGCTCCTCTTTGCTTGCTAGGAGTTAGTTCCAGCGGGAAGTCGAAGAAAGGGTAGTGGGACCACAGGGGCAGGCATCATAGTGCTCAGTCTCAGTCGGTCACGGAGCTGGTCTCTGAACTGGTCTCCAGCTTCCTGTCACTGGGGGCTCACACAGCCCACCCGGCACAGGAGACTGAGGCCTGGCAGGAGAGCCCCCCTCCAACCACCATCAACACACACACACACACACACACACACACACACACACACCCCTACCTATTCCTGTCAGCCAGCTTCATTCCTTGGTGCTGTGTGAACATTTGAGGATAAAAACATCTGATTTCTCTTCCTCCCCTTCTCCCGCAGACTTTCATCGGCCGCTTCCGCAGGATCATGGACTCCTCCCAGAACGCTTACAATGAGGACACGTCGGTGCTGGTGGCCCGGCTGGACGAGATGGAGCGGGCCTTGTTTCAGATCGGCCAGAAGGGGCTGAATGACTTCCAGTGCTGGGAGCGGGGCCAGGCCTCTCAGATCACAGCTTCCAGCCTGGTGCAGACCTACAGGAAGAGGAAATTCACCGACATGGACCACTGAGGAGCAGGACTGCCCTGTGTGGCGCTGCCGTGGTGGGTGCCCGCCTGAGCTGGCCCTGGGGCCCTCACGCTGCCCCCCACCCCCACCCGTTTCCTTCTGCCGTCTTCAGAGCAGACTCACGTCTCGTTGGGGAGGGAGGGTCTGCAGGGTGGGCCAGGCCAGAGGAGACTCCCCTGGCTCAGGCCTCCTGACCCTGAGACCCGGCGCTGAGGAGAAAGCAGTCTCTGTTGGATGCAACATCACTGGTGCAGATACTGCAGCAAAGCCGGGGCCGGGGCTCCCTGAGCCCGGGGCTCACTCGCACAGCCTGGGAGCAGCGGCCGCCTTCTCCCTCTCCAGAACACAGCTGCACGCTGGGCCTCCTCCCTCCGTCCATTATCTGTTCTGCCCGCAGCTGCCGCCTCTTCCTCAAGGCTGCAGCCAAGGGCAGCACCCCCCTGGGACCGGAGTAGCCTATGGGATGTTACCCCGGTTTCTTCACACAGTCTCTGAATATGAGGAAGTCAGGAATGGAGACAGACAGAACACCCAGGCCTGGTCTGCCCTGTAGAAAGCGCTGTGGTTCCTTCCTCTGTCATCCGCTGCTTGTGAACTGGCTGTCACAGCAACTGCAGAGCCAGACCAGCTGGGGAGGGGACCTTGCGGAGCTGGTTTGTGACTCTGAGCTCTGGAGAGTGAGCCCCCCGCTACACACACACAGTTATTCCATCCCCTCCCGGGAGAGCTGCTCAGGGGTCACTGAGAATTGCAAAGTAGGCAATCACCTTGGCTACTTCTGGATATCAGGACTGGAGGCTTGCAAGCTCGGAAGAGTCCTGGCAAGTCTGTTTTTCTCGTTGGGGAGTTTTGGAAGGCCCCTGCAACCCGGCTCCGGGGCCACTTCCCAGGGACACGTGTGAGCATGCGCAGGGCATTCCTGATGCGGTGGAGTCGGAAACCTCAGGGCTGGGAGGCTCCAGCATCTCCGTGACCGGCCACAGGGCAGTGTCCTCCGTGCCAGCTCTCTCCCAACTGGTCTTTGTGGCTGGAAGTTAAGAGTGGGATTTGGGCCTGGTGCAGATGGCCTGATGGAGCAAGTGCTTTTTAAGATGCCTGTTTTAAGATGGAATTGATAACGTTGATAATTTGACGTCGGTGCTAAATAAATGGTCCATTTTTCGCTTGAATCCATTCTGAACAGTACAGTGCTATTTCTGTAGCTCATACTACAGATGACCAGGCAAAGCTATTACAGAATTTCATCTTTGATCTACTTTGCTGTACAACACAAATACATCTTCTTTTAACAATTTTTGTTTGCATGATGTTCATAAACATTCTTGGTCAGAATGTGCAGTGCCCTTTGTTCCTGTGGCATTTCCCTGTCACTAGGGCTTCTAGAAATAATTCACAGTGTGAGCAAAGCAAATTATTTAAACTTTAGGTTGATTTTTTTGTTTGTTTCTTTTTGGGTTGTACCCAGCAATGCCCAGGGGTCATTCCCAGCTCTGCACTCAGGAATCACTCCTGGTGGCGCTCGGGGGACCATATGGGATGCCAGGGATCGAACCCAGGTCGGCCACGTGCAAGGCAAACATCCCATCCGCTGTGCTGTGGCTCCAGCCCCTAGGCTGATTATTTTCACAGATAAGTTTGCATTTAAAACTAATTCTAAGACAGCTGCCATCTTTTTCCTTTCATTAAAAGGATTTTTCAGGGGCACATGCCAGGAATTTGTGGGTATGCATGTTTTACATTTAAATGCTTGTTTTAGTTTTTGAATAGATAACGTCACAAGTAGCCTCTGATATTTCCACGCCCAAATTTGCCTTCCAGCCTGGCAGTGACTACTAACCCTTTCTTAACGCAGTCTTTTCGATTACTATTTGGCCCATTCAAAGAGGTAGTTTTTTTTTTTTTAATTAGTCAGCGAATTGACAAAGTACTACATTTCTTTTCAAATCCAAGGAGGTCGTGGAGAGAGGCCTGTCCTTTTTTCCTTAATGGTTTATTCTCCAGCTATTGGCCTTAATTTTATACTAAAGTCATTTCTGCCTTGATTTCCCTCTCCCCCACCCCTTCCCCCCAGGGACAAACTGGGACAAGACTTGGTCTCCTGGGGTTAGTCTTTCTACTCTGACCTCTGAACTCTGGGTGGCCACAAGCTCAGTCCTCTTCCAGCTTTCTCACTCCCTAGGGAATTGCCTCTGGTCTCATTAAATACCATCTCTGTGAGTGACAAGCTCAGACCTCACCCAGCCACTCAGCTCCATAGCCAAACACGGACTGGATATTTCCACTTCAGCATCTCCTGGTAGAACTAAAGAGATGGGCTCCGGACATTGAAAAATGGGGCTGGACTAGCGATGACTCACAGTCTCTAAGGAAGGCTCTGGGGCAAGGAGCTGGACCCGCTCTGGGGAATGTAAGAATTCCCTGAGCACTTCCTTTGGTCCTTTTGCCTTCAGAGCAACAGCAGAGCTCAAGACCTGGAACTGGATGAGTTTTAGGAGTTGGGATAGAGAAGGGACCACTATGACAAAAATAGTTGGAAATGATCACTCTGGATACGAACTGCGTGCTGAAAGTAGGTAAAGGAACCAATGAGATAACCTCTCAGTATCAGTATTGCGAACCATAATGCCCAAAAGGGGGGTAGAGAGAGAGGAATCCTAGGAGAGCTGTTCATCTGAGGTAAACATGGGGTCATGGGGTCTAAATGAAAACATTCTTTTGCCCTGATTTTGGCAAAAAGAAAATGGCTGGGGCTGGAGCAATAGCGCAGCCGGTAGGGCGTTTGCCTTGCATGCTGCCGACCCAGGTTCGATTCCCAGCATCCCATATGGTCCCCCGAGCACCGCCAGAATTCCTGAGTGCATGAGCCAGGAATAACCCCTGTGCAATGCCGGGTGTGACCCAAAAACAAAAACAAAAAAAGAAAAATAGCTGCAGAAGCTCGCCCCCCACCCCCACCGTGTGTGTGTGTGTGTGTGTGTGTGTGTGTGTGTGTGTGTGTGTGTGTTTGCAAGTACCTATCTGTGCTCAAGAGAAAAACATACTCGGGATAGAGCCAGCTGCTTACCTAGGAGAAGTATACACTAAAAGACCCTAATTTCTTCTCTCTTTGTCTAGTTGACATAACTGGATGATTCAGTATTGGGTCCACACGGAGACATCTTTCCAAAGACCATTAAAAGACTGAGAAGCCTGTTGAGAATTCTGTTGTAACTTGATGCTGTCATTTTGAAAGAGCCATAAATCTTCCATCCCAAATGAGCAGTGAACAGAATGTACAGTGATAGACCGGGGAGATGGTTCAAAGGGCTGGAGCCCCAGATTTGAACCGTAACAGCACATGGTCTCCCTAGCACCACCAGGAACAATCCCTGAGCATGGCTAGATGTGGCCCCCAAACAGAAGTAGAATGTGCAATGAATTGAGAGCAAGTCAGAGGTGAAGCCTCCATCCTGGAGAGCAAATGATTAACACAGGTGGGTCTGACCAGCTTTTGAGTTCGCTGTGTTGTTGCTTTTCCCAAGCTTCCATATTTCTCTTTAGTCACGGAGGCCCAGGGCTAGAGGGCACACTTGCTGGCCAAGCAGCCCAGGGGGATTCTTCAGCCTGTTTACAGCTGGGCCACAGACCCACAGTTGCAAACCACTGGCTCTAGCCTCTGTCCTTGCTGGGTACGTCTGTCCTTCAGGGGGACATTTCAAATACAGCCCCTTAAGAGCCAGGGGTCCACTTTCTGTATTTGCATTTTAGAGACCAGAATGAGTAGAATCAAGTCAACTCAGGAGGCATTAAAATGTTTCTTTGGAGATAGTTTTTAATTTCACCAGCCGTCGTCAAGGTTGGGAAAAGTGCAGCTTTCCCGAGCCATATCCGTTCTCTTGGTGCGTTTCTTGAACATTTATTAACTAAGCCACAGGTTATTTATTAATAAGTTGTTTATTAACTAAACATTTTTGTTATTTTGGGCCATACCCAGCGGTACTCGGGGCTTACTCCTGACTCTGCATTCAGGGGTCTCCTGGCTGGCCCAGGGGGCCATTTGGGTGTGGTGGGGAGAAAAACCCGGTCAGCTGTGTGCAAGGCAAGAGCCCTCCCTGTTGCACTCTCATTCCAACCCTGCTTAGTTCAGACTTCACCAGACTTTCCTCTAATGCCCTGTTCCTGCTCCAAA
Source organism: Sorex palustris (assembly GCA_028565675.1). Lineage (NCBI taxonomy): Eukaryota > Metazoa > Chordata > Mammalia > Eulipotyphla > Soricidae > Sorex > Sorex palustris. Next base: position 6,443 of record JAOXYA010075815.1, read on the forward strand.
ATTCTCCATAGCACTGGGAGAGGCAGTCATTTTTGAAATGATTCCTCCCTACCTTAACTTCCTCCTTCCAGTCCCATGGGGAGGGAGGCTGACTTTCCACTGGAAATGTTTCCCCCTTCCCCAGCATTTGCAGCTGATGGCAAAAGTCCGCTTTCACGTTCCTTCCAAACGAAAACCTTCGTTCTCTGACCGGAGTGACTCCATCTTCTCCCGTTTCCCTTCAGGCATGAACTACCTCTTCTCCTTGGTGCCTACACGCATTTCAAATGAGCCCGGCTTTATGCACTGACATTATTAACAAGTGCCTGCACAGCTCTGAAAATAGTGCCTAGGAACTGCCCGGACTTTGGAAGCCATCAAGAGAACACACAGAACCAGCTCATCTCCAGAACCTTCCCCTCTGCAGATCAGCTTTAAAACAAAAAAAACAGGCCCGGAATCAGCTCCTGTGTCGCCCTTGGGGGATGCAGGGGATCAGGACTGATTTCTGGAGGGCGGTTTCTGGCAGACACTTGCCTCTGTGTGACTGCAGAGAAGCAAGAGTGTAGCTACAGAACCAATTCCAGTGCTGCAATTCCGTGGAGAGGCTGGAGAAGGGGTGTGACTGGTGGGTGGAGGGGCGTGCGTTTCCCAGGAAAACTGGGAAGGAAAGCTGGGTCGAGGGGCATCGAACAGAGTCCTTGGGGTGCCCTAGGAGTGGCTTCAGCTTAACAGGAGCAGAAACGCTTGTCATTTGGCTCTCTGACTCAGGAGCACGACCAATGAGAACCTCTTCAGAAGATGTGTCTTCTCTATAAAATAAAGCTCCCGGAAGAGAGCAATGTAGTATTTCCTGGAGCCCGCGGCCGTGCAACCTCTTATACTCTAGCCCATGGATGTACCTAAAGTAACACACGTGTGTTTGGTTTTAACATACTTGCTTGTATTCTCTTACGTATGGGCTTACGTGGCGCCAGAATGAAATACAACAACCTTTACACACCTCTCTCTTATTGTGGTGGGAAGATGTTCGCTGATGGGGCAGGTGTTTGAATATTATCTGTAATGAACTATTGTGAACTACTTTCTGAAAACAAAATATATAAAAATCGTCACTGTCACTGTCATCGTCCTCCCGTTGTTCATCGATTTGCTCAAGCAGGCCCAGTAACGTCTCCATCGTGAGACTTGTTACTGTGTTTGGCATATCAAATATGCCATGGGGGGCTTGCCAGGCTTTGCCATACAGGCGAGATACTCTCGGTAGCCTGCCGGGCTCTCCGAGAGGGGCGTAGGAATCGAACTTGGGTTGGCCATGTTGGCTGCGTGCAAGGCAAACACCCTACCGCTGTGCTATTGCTCCAGCCCATAAAAAATCATAAAAATAAAAATAAAAAGATGAGTCTCCTCCCGCTTTAGCATTCCACATTCTCACGTTCCCCTTCCCCAGGTCTCATGGCAACCGTCAGTCCTGCTTTCAGGAAGTAAGTGCTTTCCCTAGCTTGGAGCCCCTGGGGCCTTCGCCAGCCTTCCAGGGGAGGCTGCTGGTCAGATGTCCAGATGGTTTCGCAGATTTTTAAGGGCAAGTTTCCCATGTGACAGACATCCTGCTCCTAGATGCTCCCCAGGGAAAAGCAAGCACCATCATCTCCGGATGATAGGGACCACATCTGGCAGCACTCAGGGACTGGCAGTGTTGCTGGGGGTTGTTGGTCATATGGGGAGGGGACCTCTGCAAGGCCCAGGAGAGAGCCCAGAGCCTGGCACTCACTTGGCATGTGCTCTTCCACTTGAGTTATCTCCCCAGCCCCAAGTTCTCCAAGTTTCATGTTCTGTTTCCCAGAAGTCCTGTACCATAAGCGCTGTATCCGGGAAGTACAGCAAATCCAACCTCTGTACCAAGTATGAGAGCTCCAGCCCTTTGTGCTTTCTCCCCAGCCCCCAGGTTCTCCAACATTTAGTGCATTTTAATATGACATTAAAAAAAAAAAAAAAGAACCTGACTGCATTGTGAAAGACTCATTTCCAGGGCTGTGGAGATTTAAAGCCACTCTTGCTGCAGGATTAAGATGTCTCGGGTTATTGTGTGTGTGTCTGGGACGAGCGCGGAGATGAATGTGCTGCCTTCCTCCGCGACAGCTCAGCACAGCCCATTCTCAGCGTCGTCCCTTGGGGACCCACGTTTCAGAGCAAAAATCTACAAAAGGGATCCTGTGTGCGGGCCAAGATGGTCATTAACTCTGGGAGGTCAAAGAAAGATGTTTTTAGGGGAGACTTCTTGCCTGGCTTTGCTTAGTGATGACAGAATTGCTCATGACACCCTCCCTACTCCCTTCTAGAACTCCAGTGGAAGGTTGACATCTCGCTGATGGCCAGTTATTTTCTGCCTGACGCAGACTCGGGTGCAGTGTCCACTGGCAGCATCTTTGTTGATTCCCCGACCTCTCCCCGTGCCTCCAAGGCAGACAGAGCATTTGGCCTGGGCTCTCTCTAGAGCCTGCAACCCTTATCTGGAACAGAAACAGAGTCTTACTGATTCTGAGTGTGGCTCACAGCCTTCCTGAGATCACACGTTGCTACTTTTGAATAGTTGTTTTACCTGGCACTGTGCCCCAGGGGCCCATGGACAAGCATAATCGGAATATCTCCATTGGTGGAACACAGAGCAGCCGTCTGAATGCGATTAGAGGTATGTAATCACCAACCTGGGGGCCTCCAAGAACTCCTCCGGCCCCCTCCAACCTCGTCCCACCTTCCTGCTGAAAGCTCGGGGTGGGCTGGTGGCCTGGATGGGGGTTTGTGGGAGGCTGAGCAAGGCTGGTGTTGCCTGCATAGCCTGTGAGAAATGGCCCACAGGTCTAACACACATACGAAGACTTGGAGACTCAGTATGTGTGTTAGACCTGTGGGCCAGCAAAAATGGGCTTAATGGTTACTGAGTCTGGTCTCGCAAGAGTGGAAGGCTAACCAGCGGGCACAGCCCAGCCTACAGAAATAAGGGCTCTTCTCCTGAATGCAGGGCCCTGGTCCGTTTCCACATTGGTCCAGTACACCTGGACTCACAACCCGAGCAGCGCCTAGTTAGAGATGTAGCTTCTGGATTTGAATTTAAGTTCGAGTTTCTCATTCTTAGGCTTTGAGGAGGCCCAAGGCTGCATTTTTATGTTTTTATTTGTCTTTATTTGAATTGCTTTTGTTTGGGGGACATAATCAGCTGCTCTTTTTTTTTTCTTTTTGGGTCATACCCAGAGATGCTCAGGGGTTACTCCTGGCTCTGTACTCAGGAATTACTCCTGGCGGTGCTCGGGGGACCATATGGGATGCTGGGAACCGAACCTGGGTCGGCCGCATGCAAGGCAAACGCCCTACCCGCTGTGCTATTGCTCCAGCCCCTCAGCTGCTCTTAAGGCTTACTCCTGGCTCTGTTCTCAGGGGTCTCTCCTGGTGTGATGTGGGGGAGAGAGGGACCACATGGGGTGTCAGGGGATCGTGCAGGGGCAACTTTCCTGGCCACTGTATTATTTCTTTGGAACAAAACCTATATTATTTATTTGTTTATTCATTTTTCTTTTTGGGTCACACCCAGCAATGTTCAGGGGTTACTCCTGGCTCTTTACTTGGGAATCACTCCTGGCGGTGCTGGGGGACCATATGGAATGCTGGGAATCGAACCCTGGGTCATGCATGCAAGGCAAGCGCCGTACCTGCTGTGCTATCGCTCCAGCCCCAAAACCTATATTTTTTAAAACTAAAACAAGTCAAAACAAGTTTCCTGTCATCTTTAACAGCAATCTTTAACTGCAGGACTTCGACACCTGGATCTAGCCAAGTGCTAAGGTCTAATAATTGTCCGCTGCCCTGGAGATGAGCCACTCTGGGCTCTTTGGGCCCCTCCAAAACTCCTCCCAGAGGCCTCTGCGGGGCGCAGTCTCCAGTGGGGCGTCTCGCTGCCCTCTGGACCTTACTTCCTGCGGGACTGATGTGATGACGACAAGCTCAGTGCTGGCAGCTAGCGGGAGTTGGGGGCGGCCCTTCCTTAAACGCACGTACAGGAAAAGCGTCTCTGGGGAGGGGTGCAGAGCCCCAGGAACGACCCTCCAGGCAGTCGGGGCGCTGAGAGCCAAAGGTTAAGACCTGTGGCTTGGCTGGTTTTGAGGAGGAGAAGAAATCCGGGGCAGCAGGAGCGCCAAGGGTGAGTGACAGAAGGTGGGGGCGGGGGGCAAAGGATGAGATGCAGAGGCCAGATCTGTTGCGGGGTGAAGAGCACACAGCCTTAGAATGGAACTGACAGGTCGGGGGAGCGGGGGAGAGTCGGGGGTGGGGGGTTGTGATGAAATCTCTCAACCACACATACTCACTCACACAAGCACACATATTTGCACACAGACACGCACCCACATACACTCATACACGCAGACTCTAACAGACACATACATTCACACTGATAAACACGTGTACGCTCACACCCGTGCTCACACACACACACACACACACACACACACACACATACACACACACAACTTTCACCCCCCCTCAGCAGGTGTGAGAGGAAAAGCCTTTTGTTGCAGCCTCCCGGAAGCTTTGGAGCCGGTTCTGAGTTCCTGAAATCAGCCTGAAAAAGGAACAAGGGAAGTACAGGGGATCTTCAGCCTCCCTTCATTCAGGAGCCACTGTTGAGGACACTCCCCACTCCCCAGTGGCCTGCCAGGAGGTCCACTGGGGCTCGGCCCTGATCCTTAGGCAAAGCAGGACCTTTTTTTTTAATTAATTAATTAATTTTTTTTATTAGTGAAGCACCATGAAGTACAGTTGTAGATTTACAAATCTTTGTGCTTGGGTTTCAGTCATACAATGGTCAAATACCCATCCCTCCACCAGTGCCCATTTTCCACCACCATGGATAATATCCCTCCCATCCCCCCCCCCGCCTCCGTGGCAGGGCATTCCCTTTTGTTCTCTCTTTCCTTTTGGGTGTTGTGGTCTGCAAAAGAGGCATTGAGTGACAAACATGTTCAGTCCATAGTCTACTTTCAACATGCA
>JAOXYA010075821.1:0-11461 GCA_028565675.1 Sorex palustris
GAATTACTACTGGGGGCTGGAGCAATAGCACAGCAGATAGGGCGTTTGCCTTGCACACGGCCGACCCGGGGTTGATTTCCAGCATCCCATATGGTCCCCTGAGCACCACCAGGGGTAATTTCTGAATGCATGAGCCAGGAGTAACCCCTGTGCATCGCCGGTGTGACCCAAAAAGTCAAAAAAAAAAAAAAAGAATTTCTCCTGGAGGAGAAGAAAAGTGACTGAGTGACTGCCATAGAAGCAGGCAGGGGGTGGTGGGGGGGTGGAGATGATGAGAGGGAACGTGGGGACACCAACTCTGGGAAAGATACACTGGTGAAGGGATGGGTGTTGGAATACTGTATGACTGAAATCCAATCATGCACAACTTTGTAAGGGTCTATCTCACAGTGATTCAATACAAAAAGTTTTTTTTTTTAATTACTCCTGGGGCTGGAGTGGTAGCATAGCAGGTAGGGCACTTGCCTTGCACATGGCCGACCCAGGTTCGAATCCCAGCATCCCATATGTTTCCCCTGAGCACCGTCAGGAGTGATTCCTGAGTACAGAGCCAGAAGCAACCCCTATGCATTGCCATGTGTGACCCAAAAAGTCAAAATAAAATAAAATAAAAATTAATGACTAAATGTTTGCATTTAAAAAAAAAAGAATTACTCCTGGTGATGCTCAGGGGACCCAATGGGATGCCGGGGATCAAACCCGTGTTGGCCGTGTGCAAGGCAAGAGCCCTCCCCGCTGAGGTATCTCTCTGGCCCCATAGGAGCAGGGGGGCCTCGTAAGTCATTTCGCCTCTTGGTACATGAGCCGTTTCATCTGTGCAGTGAGGGAATTAGCTGAGCATATTCTCCAACCTGACCATCACCATTTTGGGATTTTGTTTGTTTTTCCAGCCATGCCTGGTAGAGATCAGGGCTTACTCCTGCTTCTTGGGGGACCATGCATGCTGACGGACACAGAACCGGGGTCAACTGCATGTAGGCAAGAGCCTTACCTCTTTTTCTATCTTCTATCTCTCGGCCCTACTCAGTCATCTATACTCCATAGTTAAAAATTAAAAAAAATAAAAGGCGAGAGAGGTAGGAGGTACTGAGCTTGCCTTGGACGTGGGCAACGCTAGGTGAGAGTCTACTGCATATGGACCCCCTAGCACCACCAGCAGGGACCCCTATGCAGAGAAACAAGAGGAAGCTCTAGGCAACACCAGGTATGGCTCCCAGCCCCTAGAACAGATCGGATGGATGGGGTTGGAGAGACAGGACAGCAGGTAAGGCACAACCAGACAACCCCAGTTAGATACCTGGAACTGAATATGGTCCCCGAGCACCGCCAGGAGTAATTCCTGAGTGCAGAGCCAGGAGTAACCCCTGAGTATCGCTGGATGTGACCCCTCCTATAAAACACACACACACACACACACACACACACACACACACACACACACAATCCCCAAACCAACAGAAACAAACAAACAAACAAAAAAAGCCAAGCCACTAAACATTTCAATGACTCCACTTTCAGAAAACTATGTTTAGATATACGTAGAGATATGTCTGGGAAGTAATAAGACCAAAAAGGTTCAAAGTAGATGGGTCTGGGGCCAGAGAGATACTGTAGCAGGAAGGACATTGGCCTTACATGTGGTCAACCTGGGTTCAACCCCCAGCACCCCATCTGGTCTCCTGAGCACTGCCAGGAGTGATTTGAGCACAGAGCCAGGAGTAAGCCCTGAGCATCACTGGCTCTGGCCTCAAAACAAAACAAAAGTGGATGCGGAGGTGGTGCTGGAGCAATAGTACAACAGGTAGGGTGTTTGTTTTGCATGCGGCTGACCCGGGTTCAATCCTTGGCATTCCATAAGGACCCCTGAGACCCTCTAGGAGTGATCCCTGAGCACAGAACTAGGAGTAACACCTGAGTACCACAGCATGATGGGCGGTCCAACCCTCCCTACCCTCCCCCCCCCAAAAAAAGTAAATGTGCCTAGCTGGAGAGAATTTGATTCCCAGCATGACATGGTCCCCTGAGCACTGCACGAGCAACCCGTGAGCACCATCATGTGTGACCCAACCCCTCACCCCAAAAAGAATCCAACGAGTGGCTGTGCAAGTGAGGGGTCTGTGGGTGATTTTCAGTTTTATCTAAATTTTCTGATTTCTAACATGCAATGTGGCAACAGCTTCAGAGGGAGAAAGACCCCAGTGTAGGTTTCCCGGACTGAGGGGGTTTGGAGACAAGTCATCTGAGCCTGATTTCCTTATGCAGGGGCAGGGGCAGACAGGTGGGGGATGGTGACAGAACTACCTCATTTCAGAGGAAGGCGTGAGTGGCACATGGCCCACCCCTCACATCTTACCCCTACGCTAGCTCCCAAGGAACGGAAATGAAACATGGAGGAATGTTAAGAAGTTAAGGAACAGAAGTGATAGCACAGCAGATAGGGCATTTGCCTTGCAGGCAGCCGACCTGAGTTCAATCCCTGGCATCCCATAGGGTCCCCCGAGCAGCACTGAGAGTAATTCCTGAGTGCAGAGCCAGGAGTAACCCCTGAGCATTTCCAGGTGTGACCCAAAAAGCATTAAAAAAAGGAAGCTAAGAAAACAGTGGTCAAACAGGTTTGATCTCTGGTGCCCCCTAAGTGCCTCCGAGTCTGCCAGAAATGACCCCTGATTATAGATAGAGCTAGGAATAAGTCCTGAGTGCTGCCTCGTATGGCAAAAAAATAAATGAATAAAACAAGGGCTGGAGTGATAGCACAGCGGGTAGGGCATTTGCCTTGCACACAGCCGACCCAGGTTCGATTCCCAGCATCCCATATGGACCCCAAAGCACCGCCAGAAATAATTCCTGAATGTAGAGCCAGGAGTAACCCCTGTGCATTGCCGGGTGTGACCCCAAAAAGCAAAATAAATAAATAAATAACAAATTAAAATATAAATAACAATCACAGGTATTGGTAATGTCTTCTGATTATCTATGAAACAAGAAAACCAGTAACTTCTTGGATTGAAAAAACAAGGAAGAGAATAATCAAAGACATTCTTAGTCTAGCACATAGACTAGATGAGGGCAACAGGAACCCAGAGGTGATAGTTACTTCTCCGAGTGGGGTGTTCCTTGACAGGTAGCATACAAAGTTCTCTGCTACCTTATTTTATTTAGTTTGGTTTGGGAGGCTGACCTGGAGGTGCTCGGGGTTCACCCCTGCTCTGCACCCAGGGATCACTCCTGCTGGTGCTTTTGGACCCAAATGTGGTGCTGGGCATTGAACCAGGCTGGCCACTTGCAAGGCAACTGCTTGGCCTGCTGTACTATCTCTTCATTCCTATGTCAATTTTTTCTTTTTTTTGGCTGGGGTCTACGCCTAACTCAGTGCTCATGAGTCGCCATTCCCTGGTGGTGCTGGGGTTGGGGGCATGCAATCTTGGGGATGCAACTCAGGATTCCAGCATGCAAAGCATGTCCCCCAGACCACCAAGCCACTTCAAAGGATGTCCACCAGACCACTGATCCACTTCCCTGCCCTGGCCCATAAAACTTAACGCTGTGTGTATTCAGGTGTATGCAAGTAAATTATCCTCAGAGATCCTCTATTTCCTCTTTAAGAAACTTGAAGTGACATGGGGTACCGAGGATTTGAACCAAGGTCTGTTGAGTGCAAGGTAAAATGTCTTACACCCTGTGCTATCTCTCCGGCCCTTCCGTATTCGTAGATAGGTGGTATTAAAGCATTTCCCCAGACGACTCCTTTCCCCACGGCCCTCAGCCCTGGCCCTCACCTGGTCCTTTGGGGATCGGTGTCTTTGTGGAAGACTCTGAGATCTTGGGGGGCTCTGTTGGGCTTCTACATCTAGTGTCGGACTGGGCGGTGCCCGGGGCTGCCTCTACCAGGCCGTGGGCCTCACATCTGCAGAGAAAAGAGAAAAAGCCTGAGACTGAGGTGGGCTTGGGCTAGAACTATGGGGTGGGGGTGGGGGATGCGAGCCCCTGGGGTTGAGCGCATCTGGGGCCCACGCACCGGGTGTGGGGGCTACAGCGTGCCGTGGGGGAGGTGGTATTCTGGAAGTGTCCTTCCTTGCAGGCCACGCAGTAGCTGTGAACGCTTGTCACTTCACCTGGCAAGAGAAGGGTGAATTTGATTTGTGGACCATGGGAGCCTTTGGCTCTGTCACCCACAGCATCCTCTGCCCCCACCCAATGGCTCCATCCATTCTGCCCTTTCCCCTGTCACCTTTGTCTGAGACCCCCCGGCCCCCCACCGCAGAATTGAGAGGCGCCCCTCCAGAACCCCAGCTCTTGTCCCTATACCTCCCTGGAGTAGACCCCACGCGGGTGACCCCAGCCTGCACAGTCGCAATGGAACGCAATGCTGCTGCAGGGGCCACCCAGGGTGGGGGCTCCCCGAGCCTCCCCCCACTCCAGACCCCTGTGCCCTGTGACCTCTGACCTTCCAGCATGGCTTCCGTGCCAGGCCTGCAACTGGGCAGCAGCTCGCAGTGGCTGCACTCGGAGGGGCTGTGTGTGGCACACGCCATCCCGGGCAGGCAGCCGCACTGGGTCTGCCTTCGGCTGGTACAAGGCGACAGCAGCTGGAAGCCCAACACTGTGTGTGGGGGTGGGGGTGGGGGTAGGGGAAGACACAAGGGAGTTGAGCAGGGGGGCTGCGCGGGTCACCACCCTGGAACCCAGAAAGTGGCCAGCCTTCAGCCCCTACCGGGATCACAGGGCCGGCACATCTGACAGGTGAACAGGTGGTTCCAGTGCTCGTTGTAGGAGTTTTCTGGGCACGTGGCACAGGTGCTGTCCTGGCTGCGGTCACACTCGGCTAGGAGGTACTTGCCTAGGGGGACAGCCAGGGGCCACAGCGCAGAGGGAGCTGGACCTTTGTCCCCTGGCCTTTGCAGCCTGCTTAGGCGGCCTGGGGGAGGCCCGCCCCCTCCCTCGCCCCCCCCCCCCCACATGCTCTCTGGGCACAGCCTTCTTCCCAGATAGCGCCGGACACCACTCACACTCAGCCTCAGCCGCCCCCTGCATCCCCCCCTTCCCATCCCAGGCCCCCTCCCCGCCGCCGCTCCCAGCCGTTGCCTCTCACCTGGTGGGCAGCGGGAACAGCACAAACCGTGCCTGGACTGGTAATACTCCTTCTGCGGGTCCTGGCAGGTACCGTTCCCCGTGGGGTACGGGAGCACCTTCAAAAGGAGAGGGAGGCCGAGAGGGGGTGCAGGAGTCAGGGCTTGGCACGGCTGGCATGCGTGCGAGCTGCCCGGACCCGGCCCTGCGCGCCGCCGGGCGCACCCCCCACCCCACATCCCACCCTCACCGGTGCTACTGGGGAGGCGGCCAGGAAGCGGCAAAGGGCCAGGATGAAGGGTCCCCAGGCCAGGCCGCAGGGGGAGGCGGCCCGGGGCAGGCGCATGGTGGGCCCGTCGAGCCGGGCAGGCGCACGCCCGGCCGGGAGGACGCTGGACGGGCCTGGCCGGGCCGGGCAGGGCTGACAGCGGCCCCCGGAGCGCAGGGGCTGCGGCGGGACGCGCGGCCGACGTGCCCCGGGGGCCCAGGGCCGGGCCTGGCCTGCGGGGCTCCAGCGCCGGGCGCAGGAAGTGGTAGTGGAGCGGCCGGCGACGGCGGGGCGGGGACAGGAGCGCCGGGAGCCGGGGCCGCGGGCCGCCCGCCGGGCTGGCGCAATCGGGAAGAGGAACAGGCTGGGCTGGCCCGGCGCGGGCGGGAGGCGGCGGTCGGGAAAGCACGTGAGGGCAGCGGGGCCGGAACAGCCGCCTCCCTTCTTGGGAAGCCGGAGCGGGACGCGCGGACGGCGGGGCCGGCCCGGGAGCGGGCGGTGGAGACCCGGGCGGGATGTGATGCGCGCGCGCGGGCGGCCGTGGGAGCCGGGACCGCCTGACCCAGGCCCGCCGACGCCCGTGGACGGACAGAGCGAAAGAAGCAGAAAGAAGCACCCACCCGTCTGGGTTCTTTTTTATTTATTTTATTTTATTTGCTTTTTGGATCACACCCAGCAACACTCAGGGGTTGCTCCTGGCTCTGCACTCAGGAATTACTCTGGCGGTGCTTGGGGGACCATATGGGATGCTGGGAATCGAACCCGGATCTGACGCGTGCAAGGCAAACGCCCTACCCGCTGTGCTCTTGCTCCAGCCCCTGGGTTCTTTTTAAAAATACATATATATTTTTTGAAGGTTCCCTACCTGGCGGTGCTCAGGGCTTACTCCTGGCTTGCGCTCCTGCTGGTGATCAGCGGACCATACTCGGTACCCGGGATGGACCCCAGGTTGGTCGCGTGCCAGGCAGGCGCCCTGCCGCTGTACTCTCCCTCTGACTCTGGGTCACTTTTTGTTTTGTTTTGTTTTGTTTTTGCTTTTTGGGTCGCACCCGGCGTTGCTGCAGGTGTTACTCCTGGCTCTACACTCAGGAATGACTCCTGGCGGTGCTCAGGGGACCCTATGGGATGCTGAGAATCGAACCGGGGTCCACCACCTGCAAGGCAAACGCCCTACCCGCTGTGCTATTGTTCCAGCCCCTCTGGGTCACTTTTTAAGGCAAAACTACAAAGAAATAACAAGTCAGATGGCCGCGTCTTCCCATGCCCCACCCACTCCCCGCACTAGGGGCTGCAGGTGACCCCCCAGGACCCTTCTGAAGTTAGAGGTCCCCTCCTCATCTGTCCATAGGAATGTTCTTCCAGGAAGGAATCAAGGGTGGGGGGGAAATGGGGGTCCCACCAGTGTCAGTGGGGCTGAAGTGGGCAGCCTGGAGGCTGCTTAGGGGGTGCGGGTGGGGGCTGCCACCTGGATTTACTCCAGGCTCTTGACTTGGGGCTCACTCTTGGCTGGGTTCAGGGGACCCTGTGCAGTGGAGCAGAAGGCATGCACCGTAGCCACTGATTTGTCTCTCGGACCCTGCACCATTTTGTGTCCCAGGAAAAGTGCCCCATCCCCGTGCTCAGGGCTCATTCCTGGTTCTGTGCCAGGGATCCTGGAGGTGCTCAGGGGACCACAAGCAGCGCTGGGGTTTGAACCAGGCTATAGGCTGCATGTGTGGCCTTAACCCCCCCTCTGCCTCCGGGGGTCCCACCCTCACCCTTTGTGTTTTGGTTGTTAAGCCACACCTGGGGATGCTCAGGGGTCACTCCTGGCAGTGCAAAGGGGACAATATGGGATGCCGGGGATCGAGCTCAGGTTGGCCGGTAAAGCCAGTGCCTTATGGGCTGTCTTTCCAGCGCTGCCCACCCTCACCCTTTGAATCTCTTTGAACTGGAGGCAGTTGAGATACCACCCCCCAAGCCCCAAGCACAGGAGAATGAGGATCAGGGTGCCACGTTGGAGGAGGGGAGTAGCCTGGTCCCTCTCTCCATTCTTTCAACCATTTCCTTTAATTCATTAAGAGCTCCTCCCACTCATGCCAGGCGCTCTGTCTGATTTCCAGGTTCCTGTGACTTATCCTTGAGTTCTCCCGGGGTTCTGAGAAGCACGTATTTGAGGCCACCCCCAACACACACACACACACACACATACACACACACACATACACACACTAGCCCAGGCTGTGAGTTCTGCTGTCCAGGAGCCAGAATCTTTACATCTGACTTTCCAGGGCTTTGCTGAGGCCGCGTGTATTTACGGAGTAAACCGATGACGTCATGATGCCTTGCCCCGGCCACACAGCCTAGAGAGACAGGCGCTCCTGACTTCCGGCTTCTAGCTCTTTCCAGCAACCCCACTGCCTCGGTGTGACTCAGCGGCGCCTCCCTTGGCAGGATGGGCCGACTGACTCTCTAGAGATAGGTCACAGAGGCACAGTGCCCGGGCCCCTTCCTGGAGGAGCCTGTTCAGCGCTCAGCCTTCCCCCAGTTGGGCAGACTGGCTGGACAGGTTCTTGGTGGAGGAGTTGGGAAGTCCCAGTATATTGGGGGGGGGACCCACAAAAGGGTGGAAGACACTTGACTCTTCTCTCCTGGGGTTAGGATCTGCAGCCGGCTGGCCCAAGTCAGGATGCCGGGCAATGTGGGCATGAGAGAATAGCAGGCGAGCAGTGCTCGCTGGATCCAGGGCCTTGGGGGCTGGGGCTGAGTTATCACATGCATGAAAGTGTAGCATGGCCCGAGATCCTTTTCCCTCCTTCTTGGTTTTCTTTATTATTTTAAATTTATTATTTTGTTATTATTTTTTTCTTTTTTGGGGTCACACCTGGCGATGCACAGGGGTCACTCCTGGCTCTACACCCAGGAGTTACTCCTGGCAGTGCTCAGGGGACCCTATGGGATGCTGGGCATCGAACCTGGGTCGGCCGCGTGCAAGGCAAACGCCCTACCCGCTGTGCTATCACTCCAGCCCCATATTTTGTTATTCTCAAGGCAAATGCCCTACCTGTTGTGCTATCGCTCCATTCATTTTTTTTTTTTTTTTGGCTTTTTGGGTCACACCCAGCGATGCACAGGGATTACACCTGGCTCATGCACTCAGGAATTACTCCTGGTGGTGCTCGGGATGACCATATGGGATGCTGGGAATTGAACCTGGGTCGGTCGCATGCAAGGCAAAAGCTCTACCGCTGTGCTATCGCTCCAGCCCCTTGCTCCAGCCATTTTAAATTCACACAGAACACAGGTATAGTCAGAGGAGCTTTGAAGCGGGGGCGGGGTCAGGGCATCTTAATTCTCCCATGCACCAGGCCTCCCCCTTGTTTTATTTTTATGGGTCACACCCAGTGATGCTCAGGGCTTCTTCCTGGCTCTGCACTCAGGAACTACTCCTGGCGGTGCTTGGGGGACCCTATGGGATGCTGGGAATCGAACTCGGGTCGGCTGGCTGTGTGCAGGGCAAATGCCCTCCTCACTGTACTGTCTCTCTCGCTCTGTGTCCCCCTTTGGATCTCTCTGTCATTACTTGATAATTATTTCAACAGAAAACATTTGGGGATTTTAAAAGATGAGAACCAAGGACCCTCCGTTCTTGTGGCTATTGTTTTCGGGTGACAGGGCGGGCATAGCTGGTGATGCTGGGGGCTTCTCCGAGTGTGGTGCCCAGGGGTCACGCTCTGCGGTGCACAGAAGACAGGAGACCAGTCGATGCTGGGGATCGAACCTGGTACCACCACATGCAAAGTATGCCCTCTAGTTCTTTGTACCATCTCTCCCAAATGAGAACTATTATTTTTTATTGAAGTATAATAGCCAAGTGCATTAAGAATAGTAATATTTTAAAAAAAAAACCTTTTTTTCGGGGCTGGAGCAATAGCACAGCGGGTAGGACGTCTGCCTTGCACGCGGCCAATCCGGGTTCGATTTCCAGCATCCCATAGGATCCCCCGAGCACTTCCAGGAGTGATTCCTGAGTGCAGAGCCAGGAGTAACCCCTGTGCATCGCCGGGTGTAACCCAAAAAGCAAAAAAAAAAAAAACCAACTTTTTTTATTGAATCATCATGAGATACACAGTTACAAAGTTGTTCATGATTGGGTTTCAGTTATATAATGTTCCAACACCAGTTCCTTCACCAGTATACATTTTCTGCAACCAATATCCCCAATTTCCCTACCACCATCATCCTCAACCCCCAATCCCCATCCCCTGCCCCAGCCTGCCTCTATGGCAGGAACTTTTCCTCTCTCTCTCTCTCTCTCTCTCTCTCTCTCTCTCTCTCTCTCTCATGGTTTGCAATACAGGTGCTGACAGATTGTCATGTACATCCCTTTACCTACTCTCAGCACTCAGTTCTTGTCCAGACTGGTCATTCCAACTATCACTGTCATAGTGGTCCCTGCTCTATCTTCATCTTGGAGTCAGAGATGTAGAACAGTGGGTAGGACACTTGGTTTGCATGTGGCCAAACCAGGTTCAATTCCTGGTTCAATTCCATATGGTCCCCCAAGCACCGCCAGAAGTAATTCCTAAGTGTAGAACTAGGAGAAACGCCTGAGCATTGCTGGGTATGGCCCCCAAAACCAAAACAAAATAAGACACTAATCTTGGGGCCAGAGAGAAAGCACAGACGTTAATGCTCTTGCCTTGCACGTGGCCAACCCCAGTTTGATCTCCCAGCATCACCCAAGCATCCTCATTAGTGATCCTGAGCACTATTGGGTATGTCCCAATTCTCCACCCACAAAGAACACTAATTTATATATTTAGCCACCCCTGGCTGGTGCCAGAGAATCTTGTCATGGGCCACCATCCAGATCACACGTCCTTTTCTCCCAGAAGGGAGCAACATGACTCTCACCATAGCCATTCCTCCGGACCCTGCACCAGGCTGTTTCACTCAGGGCACCCCTGAACGGGGGCAGGTGAGAACTCTCCCTGCCCCAGGGGACCCATCCCCGGCAGCCAAAAAGAACACAACCACCACCCTGCTCATGGCTGCTCTCCACACGCTCGGGCCCAGTCTCACCCACAAGTGAACCTTTTCCTTGACGGTGTGGCAGAGACTCTTCATAGGACACACCCGACCCGTGCTCCAAGGGTACCACACCACGTTTGATAGGATTCAAAGTAGGAGACAAACAATCTTCGAGGAAAATATGATATTATTTCAGCTCTGCTTTGGGGCAGGGATTGGCGTTCGGAATGGAAATACCCAAAATATGGTGGCAGGAAGGTGTCATGGTGGTGGGATTGGTGTTTGAATATTAAATGCAATCAAAGATTGTGAACTACTTTATAAAATTTAAAAAATTAAAAAGGATAAAGAAGTCGATGAGTTTTCAGCTTGATTATCCCTGTGCCTCTCATACAACTTGCCAGATTCTTTCCTGCAGCCCCCAAAGTTCCTCCCATGTCCTGTCTGGCTGTTTGCTTTTGGGATGTATCTGATAGATCTGCTTGGAGGTGCTGGGACCGAACCTAGGTCCCTCATACAAAGCATGTGCTTGAGGGTCTGAAAGATAGTCGTGGAGTTAAGGCACTTACTTGTCTTGCATGCAGATGACCCCGGTTCAAACCCCAGCACCATCTATGATTCCCCCAAGCACCACCGGGATGAACTCCTGAGCACAGAGCCAGGAGTGGCCCTTGAGCACTGCTGTGTGTGGCACCAAGTGCTTCCCCCGCTCAGCATGTGCTCCAGTCCATAGAGTTATTCCCTTCACCCCAATTCCCTTCTAGTCAGGTGAACACTCCCTTGGATACTTGTGAACCCTGTTTCCCACTGACAGTCTCCTTCAGTCTCTGGGAACTTGTAGACTCTCTGGGTCCTAAAGACATAGCCTTGGGGGCTGGAGCGATAGCACAGCAGGTATGGCATTTGCCTTGCACGCGGTTAATTATGTTGACTCTAGAACAGCAGTCTACTATAGCTTTGAGTATGAATGGAATTGCTTTAGGACTGATGGACAAAATACTAACTTCAATAATCAATAATAATCAATAATCGCTGGAGCGATAGCACAGTGGTAGGGCATTTGCCTTGCATGCAGCCAACATGGCCGACCCGAGTTCGATTCCTCCGCCCCTC
>JAOXYA010075836.1:0-11461 GCA_028565675.1 Sorex palustris
TTTTGTGCTTGGGTTTCGATTATACAATGATCAAATACCCATCCCTCCACCAGTGCCCATTTTCCACCACTATGGATAATATCCCTCCCACCCCCATCCCTCCCATCTCACCCTGCCTCTGTGGCAGGGCAATCCCTTGTGTAGGACCACTTCTTACTGGTTTCTTGTGTTGGTTTTTAATTACAATGTATACTGCTATAACCCATTTAAGACTCAATGCAAAATTAGCAATTTCTTTGAAGTATCATCACCTAAAAATTTTAAAACAATTTACTGTTTACACACATAATTAGAGATATGGAAAAAACAAAACATTTATTTACTTAAAAGTTTTTGTACTACACTTGTCTGTAGGTGATTGTGCCACTGTGGATAAAATGTATTATTTTAAACTTAATGATTGTGAACAAGATATGCTCAGGATGAAATCTCTCACATCCATTCTTATTCTTAAATCTTTGCCTTATGCAATTCACCATTACTGAGAAAGTTATTAATAACTCAACCTCTACACAGCTATTAGGAAGAATAAAGTCATAAAATTTGCTTGTAAATGGATGGACATGGAGAGTATCATACTGAGTGAAATGAGTCAAAAGGAGAAGGACAAGTATAGAATGACTGCAGTCATTTGAGATACATGGTAAGTAGGGGGTCAGAAGAAATGGTCAATGGATGGGAGCATGACACAGGAGTGTGGGGGGGGGGAAGGGAAGTTAGGATAGAGAATGACAATACATGACAATAATAGTTAGAAATGATCATTTGGGCAGGAATTGAGCATTGAAAGTAGATAAAGTAAGAAAAAATGATAACCTTTCATTATCTGTATTGCAAATCATAGACCCAAAAGCAAGGGGGAAGGGAGAGAGAGATAGGAGAGAAAGAGAGAGAGAGGGAGAGAGAGAGAGAGAGAGAGAGAGAGAGAGAGAGAAGTCCCTGCTGTAGAGGCAGGTAGGGGGTTGGGTGTGGGAGATAGGAGGGGAATGGGGAACACTGGTGATTCTGGGAAATGCACACTAGTGGAGGGATGGGTATTGGAACACTCTACAATAGCTTTGTAAGGGTCTATCTCATAGTGACTTAATAACACAGAAAAAGAAAAGGAATTTAGAGATTTAGCTGTCTAGACTGCAGGCTCTCTTAACTACAGAAAATTTCAATAGGCAAGTGCATTTGATTACTACAGTTGGATCAAGGGGGTTGTTACATTTTTCAGAATTTTTCTGAACATTTTAAAGAAAGAACATGTGTATCTCACCCTTATGAGTTTAGGATAGGTAATGATATGAGTTTCAGTACCTGTTTGATAGTTTATAATTTGGAAATTTTCTTGAATTCACTACTTATTTCTTTTTGTTGCCAAGAAGGAAATCTTGACCAACAAAAATGAACAAAGATCTTAAAGTATCCTTTTTATATCATTAATATACATTTTTAACAAATAAGATTTTATAGATTTTTCTTTGTATTAAAATGCAAAAGATGTGTGCATATGCAGATATGTATATGTAAATTTATATTTCTGTGTATATATATTTGAACCAACAATACTTTGAGGTTTTTTAAAATAGGAAACAATGTGAATTTATACTGCATAAAATATATTTCTATTGCTGAATTTTGGTATTTTTAAATTGTCCATTATAGTGATCTTTTCATAATTCTATTAATCATAGCACTTCAACGTGTTTCTTAGAGGTCGCTATATTTGTCAGGCCTCTCCAGGTAAATACTACGTATAGGATATTTCTTTATTAGGAGGGATTAGTTTACATGATTATAGACTCTGAGAACCCTACAATCTCCCCTCACAAGCTGGATGACTGTCATTGGGATAGTCCCGCCTGCAGGTCTGCAGAAATGAGGAATGAGCCATTTTAATCCTCAGTTAAGGCTGAAAAAATCAAGAATACCAATGAGGGCAGAAGAACTCAGATATCCCACTAATATTGAGAATTAATGCACTTGGGCTGCCTTTTGTGCTAGTAGGTTCTGAACTCATTGCATTCTGCCCATCAACACTTGAAAAAAGCTCTTTGCCATGCAGTCCTTTGATTCCACTGCTATCTTTTCCAGAAAGCATCTGACACACACTAAGGGATCCAGTTTACCAGGCATCCATCATACCTCCCGTAGCCCAGGCAAGATGACACACAAAATTAGCCATCACTGTCACCTGTTCAATCTTCCCTTTTTTGTCCACCTCCCTGTGAGACCGCCCTGGAACCATTCCTTGAGTATTTCTTATTCCTCCAATTCAAATGCTCAGAGTCCTAATCTTCCAGTGCTAGAAATCAATGGGAATTTTCTCAGAACTCGCAGGTTCTTTTTGGTTTCAGTGTGTGTGTGAGAGAGAGAGTGCCAATGGAATTTTGCTCTGAAGTCATTGTGACATATTTACTGTATTAAACAGGTATGGAGCAATAGGACAGCTGTAGGGCATTTGCCTTGCACACAGCCTACCCAGCAGATCCGAGTTTGATTCCTCCCCCTCTCAAAGAGCCCGGCAGGCTACTGTGACGTATTCAGTATGCTGAACACAGTAACAGTAAGTCTCACAATGGAGACATTACTGGGCCCGCTCAAGCAAATTGATGAAAAATGGGAGGACAGTGAGGTGCAGTTAATTAATGCTGCATTAATGGCTGTAATAAAGAAAACAATTCTCACATATATAGTAGAACAATGGAATATCCACTTGACGCTCATTGTCTAAGCTCAAATGTGTATTTCTGCCTCCAAATGCAGGAAGCTTTCCACCAAATCACACAGGGAACTAGGGGTCTCTCTCGGACCCTCTGAAGCCATATGAAAAATGAGAGAATGGAGCTTGGTATGAGAGGGTTGGTCTGACCCAGTTCCGGAAGCAGCATATGTCAAGTTCACCCATACTACTTGACCAGAATAAAGTACTGTGTAGCTAGACATGAAGACTCCATTCTAGTTCTGTGTCAAGAGGAAAAGAAGCCAGAAGTTACAGGTCATCACATCTCCCTAGCTCTCCTATTCCATACGCCATGAAACATAGTGGTATTTTATCATTGATCTAGGAAGGGGCATCATTTTTTATGTCCTCTTCCCACTTTGTTATATAATAGTAAAATTTTTCCTAGGTTAGTGGATTCTTTTTAAAATGTACAGTAAGCACTAGAGTCTAGTCTCAGAATGCTCTTTCTATAAAGTTTTGAATTTATGTCTTTTATTCAGTTCACTTCTATTTTTCATTGAATACTTAGTTCATACTTTTAGATGTGTCTGTTCTATGTTCTTATGGCAACCCCTGTTATTTAAAACATAATGGAATTGTGTTATTATTCTAAAAATGTCTCCCCAGCTTCTCTAAGTCATCTAATGACAGTGGTTATGTCTAACACCGATTATGTATATCATGGTCTCCTTTCAAGTGGTCTAGAGCATTGAGAAGCTTTGTATTAATGAATTAATATATCCAGATTCTGTTCCTATAACTTTTACTTATGATACTTTTAGTTGAGAAGGCCTTGACCCTAGAAGCAAAACCAGAATCTTCAAAGAAATTGATGGTGACTTTTAAAGGTTCTAAGTATGTTGCGAGTATTTAGCTTGAGAAATGCTGTTGAATTTCAAGTTAAAATAATTAAGAGAAGAAGTGAGGATTTCTGACTTCAAAATCAAACAAAAAAGAGATGCTGTTTAGTGGTCTAACAGTGAAATTTGATTTAGTGATCTTGTTTGATTGTCATGTATCAGACTCAATGTCTAGAATATAGACATGTTTGTGTAAGTTTTAATTAATTAGACAGAACTAACTCACCTAACCTCAACATTAAGTAGTGTAATGTAACTGTTTTTCCCCCTATCTGACCCTGTTTTGAAAAGGAACCTGAACTTAAATGTCCTCCCCTCCCAGGTCTATCTCTGGTTGTTTCATTCTTGTTCATGTATCTCTTCATGAGTCATGTTAGTCAATATTGTGCATTTTATAAATTAAAGTATCCCAAATACATAACTCCAGCCCCTTCTTGAGTATTGAGCTTTTCTGCTTGTTCATCTTCATTTTTGACTGTTATTTAAAAATCTAAACCAATCTCAGCCCTTCTTGCCCCATTTCAAATGGAATGTAATGCTTATCTTTTTCCTCACACTTCTCTAGAATATTATTGGCATTCATCAGTAGATCACCATCCATAAGTAGTCAAGGGCAAACATAGGAGAGCATTGTGTTAATGTTCTCCCATTTCTTTGCCATGACCGGGAGAAGAATCTTGATTTCCAAAGCTGGGATGCTTGTCAACTCAAATCCAGCCATGATAGAATTGGATAGAGAATAAAGACCAGTGCCAGTGTTGTTCAGCTGTATGGAACTTTCAGTGCCCTGGAAGCCTCCCAGGTTGCTGTAGACAAACTTTGTCCTGGCCTAGGCATCCCTGGAGCAGCTGGGATGTGATAAATGCCCAAGGAGAGATAAGCCAGAAGTCTCCAGAAAAACTGAAATCAAGGCACTCCCCCAAATCTAGGCAGAATCAGAGAGAAAGAAGCCCCCCGTGATGGTTGATTGTGAATTGTGATAATCCAAGATCCTGCTTTTGGATCCAGTGCTATCAAAGGTATCATACACACACACACACACACACACACACACACTCTATGCCCATCTGTGTCCCGCTCTAACTGGAGTCTGGGGAGAAACCATGCAGGTGTATGTACAGGTGTATGTACATATGTGTCCAGGTCTCTGTACCTGGTCCTGTTACATGCACGAGTCTCACAGTGCTCAAATTCCCAAGAATTCAGCCATTCCAGAGATTGTCTCACATGCTTGAAAACATTTCAATAAAAAAATAAAAGATTTTCTACTGCAAAAATATAATTAGGGATGGGTTGGAGCCCAAATTACAGAGCAGCAGACTCCTAGGAAATATATGAGAAGGCTTCTGCTACCATTCAGTCCAGATTCCTTTACACTGGTCTTCCAGGATAAATATACCTATGGGCACACAGATCCATAACTAGGACAGCCCTCAGAATCTTACTCCTGAGAATGTGCTCCTTCTCTCTGCATTGCTACAACAGTATAGTCAGATTATTAATATGTCTGAATAACTATCTGAAAGGGCTATGACAAATTCTTGCAATAATTTGCAATAATTTTAAATAGAAATTTTTGGAATAATATTGTTGAACTCAGTAGCCTTGGTTTCCAATTAATTAAAATATATCCCAGGGGGTGGGCATATAATAGGTCAGTGTATCAGTGCCAGAGATAATATGAAAGTAGCTGACTTGATAGATTGATAGATAGATAGATAGATAGATAGATAGATTAGATAGATAGATAGATAGAGATAGAGAGAGAGAGAAAGAGAGAGAGAGAGAGAGAGAGAGTTATACAAACTCTTGGTCTAGAGTGATAGCTTTTCACACGGCCAACCCAGGTTCGGTTCCTCCTTCCCTTTCCGAGAGCCCAGAAAACTACCAAGAGTATCCCACCTGCATAGCAGCGCCTGGCAAACTCCCCCTGGCATATTCAAAATGCCAAAAACAGTAACAACAAGTCTCACAAAGGTGACATTACTGGTGCCTGCTTGAGCAAATGGATAGACAACGGGACTATAGTGCTACAGTGCAGTCCTACAAACTCTATATTCTGGAGTTTCCTTTTTAGAGAAAGGGGCTTACCATAAAGGGTTGGATCAAGAAGAGAAACCATTAAATGTAAATATTACATCTGAGCCAGAAATCTGGCTCTCGTAGTCAAAATTCTATCCTTGTACTTTGAAACTAATGCTATTCACGAATCACAACCATCCTGTTATTCGTTGATTGCCTCGAGCAGGCCCCAGTAACGTCTCCTTCATCCTAGCCCTGAGATTTTGTTAAAAAGTGCTATAATCAAGGCTCTTTCAGAGTTAGGAGAATGAGACCCTTCATTGTTACTGGTATTTGGCATATTGGGTACGCTACAGGGAGTTTGCCAGACTCTGCCGTTTGGGCAGGTTACATTCGGTAGCCTGCCAGCTTGTCCAAAGTAGGAAGGAGATAATAAGAGGTCATAATAAGATGTCTGGGAGCTTGGTTTTATAGTCTCTGAGTTTTGGCCGTTAATGGGATTACACGGCGCCAGGGGGCCGGTTGGTGAGTGTGACCCCCGCCTACTGGAATTTGGAGGATCTGGGTGGAGGATGCCCAACCCTGATCCGAGTAGGCTTGGAGATCTCAGCCCCGGGACCCACGTGCCTTCGTTCCCCTGCCGGTACCTTCATATGTGCAGAGAGTGGTCTCAGCATGGTGGCGGCTGGTATGTGAGCAAAAACTCACATATAGGCAAATCGATGAACAATGGGAAGACAGTGCTACAGGAGAGGAAGTTAATTTGCTTAATTTCTGCCTTCTCTATTTATTGAATGATAATGTTCAATAAATAGTTTTCACAGGCTTCTTGGTACTATTTTTTTTTCATTCTTAGTGTTCTGAAATTTATTAGAACTCTTCTTTAAAGAAATTGTTAAACCATATGAGACAGCCATACTTTGTTGCTTTGAACTGCAAGTTCAGCAGTTCTAAATAGTTCAACCAAATTAATTCTTTCAAGTTGGGAATACAAGAGATACTTTTTCTAAAACAAAGTATTATTTAGTAAATTTCCATTAAAAAGTAGGGTTAAAGTATACAAGTATTTATTGTTCAGATACATTTTGTTTTTAGAAAACTAGTTTTAAAATACCCTTTATCAATTATGATAGAAATTAATCAGAAATACACTACTTGAAAATTTACTTCTTTTTATGAGAAAATATTTGTGATTTTGTCCCTCTAGAAACTGGGTTTGCCAAATCTAAAATATTCAAAGGACTGGTTATTCTGTTCATTTATTTTACTTTGGGGGTGGGGGGTTCCATCACAGTGCTTTAGAGGCACAGGGACCAATGATACTCATCCTGGTGATGTGGATTCACTGGTTTGGACTTAGGCAGTGATCCAATGTTCCATAATTTGGGGGTACCAGTGTCATCTAGGTCTACAAGCTCAGGTGAATCATATGAGCAATGATTCAGACTCCAATTGAGGGCTTTGTGGTTCAGCCCTCTGAGCTCTCTCCTGGTTCTCCACATATTTCAAAGTAAAATGCTATGAATATATAGCAGTTAAGTAACTGCTAAGTCATTGCAATAGTTACATGATAATGCTAGATAAAGCCAAATGAGAAAAATAAGGGCGTGGGTGGTCGGTGCCCAGCTGCCCGGACTCGGCCAGGCCTTCGGGGCCAGGAGGCACCCCTCCAGTGCTGCTCCTTCCAGCCGGTAGGCGGGCTCCGTCTTGGGTGGCCCTTTGCTGGACGTGACTCTGGTGTCTTCATTTGGTCAGGTTCTGCTGTATGTGCCAGTGGCTGATGTGGTGGTTTCTCCGTGTTTGTCTGCACTCCTGTTTCTCCCTTTCAATCTTCCTTCCTCACCGGCAGTGTTCAGGGATCATTCTTGGCAGGGCTCGGGATTCTAGGGGTGTCCAGGATCAAACGACTCTGTGCAAGTACCTTACTCAGTGTACCATCTCTCTGGCTCTTTGAATTTTCTTCAAATTTGAACACCTTTGGTGTTTTACACACACGTAAAACTGCAGAAATTTTAGTGATGCTGTCCCAAACGATTATTTGCTTTACCCAGAATGCTGACCTCTTCTCTGAGACTCCCATTCACATCCTGTGACATCACCCCTTACAAGCAGTAGCCACTCCCACTGATATTGGCCTGTTGTTGCTTGGGACCCCGGTGCTGGAGGTTGGGCTGGGGAGGTACTGTGTGATGCTGGAAATTGAGCTCAGGATCTCCACAGGCCATGCATGCACCCCAGTTGTTCTATCTTCCCAACCCTAATATTGCCTAGTCTTAGGGGAGTCTTAAGTCATCACTCCTGGGTACTGCCACAGAGAACTCAATTGACAAATATGTACTCAAGAGTTCACGGCTGTCCTGCTGCAAGATCTGTTAGCTTAGTGTGATGGTGATTATCTTCTGGGTTCACCAGAACACAGTTAGAATGGCAGTACTGCGGAACTGGCTCAAAATAAGCTTGTTGGGGACTGGGGAGATGTAGTGGTAGGGTGCATACCTTGTATACCTGATGCTCAGAATGTAGTCCCCAGCATCCCCAAAACCACCATCCAACCTACAAAAAAACCAACACAGAACCATTTGTTGAACTGTGGGCTTTGTTGTTCCTTGCTTGCTTGCTTTTGTGTTTGAGCCACACCTGGTGGTGCTCAGGGGTCACTCCTGGTGGGGACCAGGCCTCTTGTTGCGTTGTTTAAAGCTGTTAATGATGGCTGGAGAGATAATGCGGCAGGTTTAGGCACTTGCCTTCATTTAATTACCTGCACTCCCTGTGGTCCTAGAAGTAAACCCTTAGCACTATCTGGTGTGGCCTGAAAATAGGAAAGCCATTTCATGGAACCAGGGAGATAGCTTAAAGTGGGTGAGAACTTGCGGAGGCTGAGTTCAGACCCTGGTTTCCTAACCACTGCAGGCTGTGACCCCAAAACTAAAAGCAAACAAACTTAAAAAAATTTGAAATGTTCGAGCACAATTTTTTTTGGGGGGTGGAAGTGTGGGAACTGGGGACCATAAGCAACTTAGACAACTTCCAGTTGCCAGGATGCATGGCGGGTACTAGGGGTTCATGTACCACATGCTTGCAGTTAGTGCACTGAGGCATGGTGCCATTCCCTGGGCCCTGCCACACACTCATTCAGCTTGTGTATATGTATCCCTGTGAGCATGCACACCAAGAGTCCGTCAAGCAGAGTGCTCTACTGCTAAACTGCATCCTTGGACCCCAAGCCGCTCTCCAGTCTAGAATCACGAGCTTTTTTGTTTTGGTGTTGGGGCCACACCCAGTGGTGCTCAAGGCTTTCTTGTGGGCCTGCATTCTGCATCATTCCTGGTGGTGCTGAGGGGATCATATGGGGTACTAGGATTTGATCATGGTTGTTCATGTGCAAGGAAGTGCCCAGCTCACTGTATTCTCTCTTCGGCCTCCATGCACGTAGCCGTGAACCAAATGAGGAAGAGCTCAGAAATTTCTTCTTCAGTTTAAGGTTGTATGAATCCTTTTTCTTGCTGGTTTTTGGGCCACACCCATGAGTACTCATGGCTTCTCCCTGGCTCCATGGTTAGGGATCACTCCTGGGAGTGCTCTGGGGACCATATATGTAGATGGGAGGGAATCAAACCCTGTTAGTTGCTTGTAAGGCAGTGCCCTACCCACTGTGCTAACTCTGTCCCAAATCAAGAGCTTTTATCTGTTTGACTTCTATTACGTTCTTTTCAAGTTGGCCTTTCCAGCCTAGAACATGGATGGCATCATTTTCAAATTGGACAGAAAAATCTTCCAAAGGGAAGATGAGCGGGTAAAGAGGATGTGTTCTGTGAAGCAGTTTTCGTGATGTTCCTCTAACTCTTGTGTCCTTTATGGTGCTGCTCCTGGGGCCCGAGAGATAGTACAGAGGGTTGAGGTGCCTGACTTGATTGCAGGGAACCCTAGTTCCATCTTGGCATTGTATTTGGTCGCCTGAGCACCACTGGGTGTGGGTCTCCCCAGGCCCCCTCAGAAACAAAGAAACAAGGTGTTGTGCCCTAAAGGTTAGGCTGAGTCTGGTCTGCTGTCTGTGCATTCAGTCACCAGTTCTGTGTGTACCCTGATTCAGGTCTGGTACTACAGTGGGATTTTTTTTTTTTTTTTTTTGGTTGGTTGGTTTTGTTTTTGGTCCCCACCTGGCATAATTCAGGGGTTACTCCTGGCTCTGCACTCAGGAATTACTCTTGGCAGTGCTTGAGGACCATATGAATGGGGAACCTGGGATTGAACCTGGGTTGGTTGCATATAAGGTAAGTGCCCTACGCACTGGACTATCTATATGACCACTTTATTGTTTCTTGGGTGGTCACACCCTGCAATGCTGTGGACTTACTCCTGGCTCTGCACTCAGAAATCAGTCTTGGTGGGCACCAGGAACCATATGGGACTCGAGGGTTCAATCTTGGGTAGGCTACCTACTAGGCAAGAGCCCTCTCTGCTGTGTTAGAGCTCAGGCCCCACAGTGGTGCCCCTCAGAAGTTCCTGCACTGTAGTTTATTGACTTCGAAACTTGTGATGAGGCTGTAATCTCACTTCAGATTTATTTCACTGGAATTGATACATTACCCTTAACATTCCTTATTCCTCATGCCTTTTGTTTTTGTTTTAGGGGTCATCTTTGGCAGTGGACAGAGACTACTACTAGCTTGGTGCGTGGGTTGTTCCTGATGGTTCTGGGTTCATGTGCTAGGGAATGACCCCTGGGTCTGCCGCATGCGAAGTGCTTCACCTTCTGAACTTTTCCCTCTTACCCCCAGGTTTAGCATTGTTTTGGAGAGGTCACACCTGGCACTGCTCAAGGATCACTCCTGGTGTTATTCAGGAGATCATATATGTATGCCAGGAATTGAACCCGGGTTGGCAACATGCAAGGCAGATGCCTTATTCACTCACTGTTCTATCCCTTCAGTTCCTGGTTTTTGGTTTACTCCTAACTCTGCACTCAGATCACTCCGGAGGTGGTTTGGGGACCATATGTGGTGCTGGAGGTTGATCTTGGATCTGCTGTGTGCAAGGCAAGCACCCCACCTGTACTAATTATTTAGTTTCTATTCAATTTTGGGGGGCAAGGAGGCACCCAGCCGTGCTCATGACTTACTTTTGGCTCTGTGCTCAGAGGTCACTTTTGGTGGAACTTATACTGTGGGACCATATGCTGTGCCAGGGATAGAACTTGGGTTGGCAGCGGGTCAGGTAAGTGCCTTACTTGCTGTACTATTTCTCCGGCCCTGTTTTCCAACTTTTAAGAACAAACCTTTTATGTGATTGACAAGAAGTGTGTTCTGCGGGGCTAGAGAGAGTACAGTGAATAGGGCTCTTGCCTTGCATGAGGCTAACCTGAGTTCAATCCGCTGCAGTCCATAAGGTTCCCAAAGTACCACCAGGAATAATTCCTGAGTGCAGAGCCAGGAGAGACACCTGAACATCGTTGGGCGTGGCCAAAAAACAAAACAAAAACCACAATAAACCCTAAGAGTTGGCTTTGGAAACAAACTAGTCATGAGTGTTATTTGGAGAATAGTCTTGTTTGTTTTTTGGTGTGAGAGTGTAGTGCATGACTGGTGGTGCTTAGGACTTAACTGCTGACTCTGCTCAGGGATCACTTCTGGTGGGGCTCAAGGGACCCTTTGGGTTGTTGGAGATTGAACTTAGTTTTTGGCTGCGCTCTACTTGCTGTGCTATTATTGCTCTAGCCCTAGACGCGGTCTTGGTGTTGGTGACAGTGGAGCTAGATATCTGTGGTGCTAACTCTATAGATCATAAGGTAAGGTAAAAAGGTAAAGGCCCTCCCGTTGATCGTCGATTTGCTCGAGTGGGCCCAGTAACGTCTCCATTGGAGACTTTGTTG
>JAOXYA010075843.1:0-11461 GCA_028565675.1 Sorex palustris
AACTATGATTACAGAAGGTAATGATTACATGGAAGATACTCATGTTATGTAGACAGGTAAGATAACAAATTGAATGTTTTATGTATGCATGCAGAGTAAATATATGTTCTAGAAGGAAATGTATGAAAATATAATTGGTTATATATGGATAAGACAAAAAACAACTTATCAACCCTTTTCTGTCTTTTATAAAGTCATTTATCACTAACACACATTCCCTTCAAATTCATCAAACACCTCTCAACTCAGGCCCCACAGGATGACTAATACCTTTTTTCATACCAGTTCTAACAAGACTTAAGCCAAATCTATTTTGTTTAGTACAAGAAAATATGTTTTTAATCTCCTACCAAAAAATTATAAAGTTATTTTATAGATAAAATATAGTTCTCTAACAGTAATAGAGATCAAGTAAAGTTATGTTCAACTAGTAAAACTTTAGGTCCATTAAAAAATTAAAATCAATGCTTTTAATCAGTGCAGCATAGCAGTACTTTGCATTTAGGAATCACTCCTGGAAGTGCTTGGGCGTCCATATGGGATACTTCAGATTGGACCTGGGTGGGCCGCGTGCAAAGCAATGACCTACCTGCTATAGGCATTTGCTCCAGCCCCCTAGTAGTACTTTGAAGGCATGAAACTAGGAAGCATGGATTAGCCTGGAGAAAGAACTGGAAGTGTTTCCTTTGATGTGTCCTAACCTTTTTAAATTAGCATATCAGGTACAACAACTGAGTCTGTGGTCAGACGAGGATGTGCTGTCTGTTCTCCATAAAGGAGCCTAGGCTTCTGTTTTGTTTGAGGTCCTGACTTGGAGGTTATAATTGATTTTTTAAAATTTTTTTTAAAGTTATCGACTCACCATGACATAGACCAGAAAAAAGCTGTTTATGATTGGGTTTCAGCCATACAATGTTCCAACATCCATCCCTCCACCAGTGTACATTTCCCACCACCAATGTCCCCAGTTTCCTTCCCTCCACCCACCCACCCACTCCCCAACCTCCCAACCTGCCTCTTCAGCAGGTACTTTCTCTCTCTCTCTCTCCCTCTCCCCTTTTGAACATTATGGTTTGCAATATACAAGTACTGAGAAGTCATTGTGTTTGTTCCTTTACCTATTTTTGTTACACAGTGGTAGCACTGTAGCACTGTTGTTCATCAATTTGCTCGAGTGGGCACCAGTAATTTCTCCATCGTGAGACTTGTTGTTACTGTTTTTGGCATATTGAATATGCCACATGCCACAGAGAGCTTGCCAGGCTCTGCCGTGTGGGTGAGATACTCTTGGTAGTTTGCAGGGCTCTCCAAGAGGGGTGGAAGAATCAAATCCGGGTCAGCCGCATGCAAGGCAAATCCCTTACCCGCTGTGCTATCACTCCAGCCCAGTGTGGTAATTTCTATCATTGTTCTCGTGGTCCCTTCTCTATCCCAGCTCCCTTCACCCCCAGCACTTTGGGGCAGGTTTCCAACCAATAAATTGCTATATCTCATCACGGAGACGTTTAAAAGGATTTGACATCTAAACTGAGGTTTTCAGGTTTCATTTAGTCATGAAAGGTGTGTGCGTATGAGGATTGTGTCAGGGAGGAAAGGCAAAATTGTTACACAGGCAAAAATGTATGGTTGGCATTGGCCGGCAGGCTATTGACTTGGACTGCATGGACCAGTGGTGATACAGGAAAATAGTCAAACATGAATTGGGCCCTTATTTCATATACTGGAATGTTTTTACTTTATCTTAGATTTAAAGATATTACTGGAGTAGTTTATTGAGTTGTATATCATATCATGATCAGACTTAAGTTTTGGATAGAGTATCCCAGAACCTGGACTAACTTCAGTTATAGCAGTCAGGGTCAAAGACATAAATGATTTTTTTTTCCTTTTTGGGTCACACCCGGCGATGCACAGAAGTTAACTCCTGATTCTGCATTCAGGAATTACCCCTGGCGGTGTTCAGGGGACCATATGGGATGCTGGGAATCGAACCCAGGTCAACTGCATGCAAGGCAAATGCCCTACCCACTTCACTATCGCTCCAGCCCCATAAATGATATTTTTTTAAATGAATTAAGTTGGAATTGTCTTCCCACCCTCTTGAGTTCCAGCAGCCTCCATACCTGACCTCTGCTGACTCTGTACTTTACATCCCAGTGCCAACCTGTTTGTCCATTTATTTCCCAAGTCTATGTGCAGCACCTTGTGCCCATAATTCTGTTCGCTTGTATCCTCATAACCACTTACACTCACACAGCTTTGCAACAGTCTTGCCTATCTCATTTCATACTGTAATACATTCATATACTTCCTGTCACGGGGTGAGGGCCAGTAGGAAAAGAAAAGAGCCACACTTTTATCCTAATCCCTCAGGGACTTCCCAGGGAGGGTAAAGTACACAGATTCACGCTCAGAACACAACAGATACAGTGGGGGAAATGTTGCAGAATCCTACCAAGCTCAGTGAGACAGTAATAGTACAGAACACCCACTGGTACCAACCAGCTCTGTATAAACTCTCAGATAATGAGTGTGAAGGCACCATGATGAGGAAGTTTAATGAGCTCAGAGGATCATTGGTATAGGTATTTCGTAGAGCACAAGAACTCTGATGGCAGAAAAAAAGAAAACTAAAACCTGAAATGGCAGAACTGAAGTGTATGATAGATGAAATAAAAGGCTCAGTAGAAGGCCTTAGCAACAGAGTAACAGCCACTGAGGGGAAAGTCAGTGAACTCCAAATGAGATCCAGGAAACCTTCAAGACAACAGCAGAAGATGTTGGGCGGGAAGGGCGTGGGGGTGGAGTTTGAAAAGAAATAAACAGTATGTCAGTGAACTATGGAATGAGTTCAAGAGGAGAGGTAGAAGAATCACCAGGTCCCTGAGGAACAGAAAGTTGACTTTGTCAGATAACTCATAGATAGGAATTTTCCAGAGTTGAGGAGTAAGTGCACCCAGATTAAAGAGATCAAGAGATCTGAAGGTGAAATAGAATCGAATAGAAAAACTTCCAAGACACATTGTAATCATAATGACAAAAGCCAAAGACAGATAAAATACTGAAAGCATCAAGATCAAAGAAGGAACTTAAGGTAGAGGCAAATAAACATTTTTCAAGAAACATTAAAGGAAAGTCTTTAGGAGACAAGATGAACTTCTCAACATGTCCCATAAAGTATGACATTCACTTTTGGGCTTATGATTGCCCTCTACTATATTGAGAAAGGTCTGTTTATTTCTAGCCTCGCTAAGAGTTTTATATTTTTAAATAATGAATTAGTGTTCTGTTTATTTTGAATGTTCTTTATGTTACTCATGTGATTTTTTTAAATATTTATAGAGATCTCTTATTTAATATAGACACTTAATTTTCTAACATAAAATCAGCATTACATTATTACAGTGAAACACACAATTTTGGGGCCTATTTAAGTTTTCCTCTCCTCACTTTTGCTAAATTGTGTATTTGTAGTATTTATCTATTTTGCGTAAATTTTAAAATATATTCACATAGAAATATTCACATTTGTAATTTTTAAAATGTATAGTCTGGAAAAATGATACAGACTTTTTCAAAAAGTTTATCAACTTACTGATTTACAGTTCTGTGGAATTTCAAGGATACAGTTTTTTTTCATCCATACGTATGTAGTTGTTACCACCTCCACAATCAATAAATGATCTCTTTCATATGTGGGATGTAAAAAAAACAAAAAAGGAACACAAATGTCCTGGGACCTCAGGATTGGAGAGTTTATCTATAGAACTGAGCTTTCCCATGGTGGGAGGTGGCTGGAGGGGACTCTGGGACATGGTAGAGAGAAGTAGGCACTCTGGTACAAGATGTGGTGTTGGAACAGTGTATGCACAAAATTATCAGCAATATTGTTGATCACAGTACCACAATAAAATGATAAGGAATAAAATGGGTAAATAAAGTAGAATTTGTTGAGAGGCAGAGAGATTTGGCAGAATGGTCAGGTGAATGTATTAATTTTTTTTCTTTTCTAGTTTCCATGCCATTCACTATGTATGGTATGGAACATGAAACTAGGGAAATGTGCTGTCCCTCAAGACAATGAGTTGGATTTTAGACTCAGTTCAAGTATTTGGAGACATCAAGTAAGAGATTGTATATAGGTACGGAAAACTGAGTAGAGTGATCTAGCTTGCATGGGGAACCCATTGGCATATATGTGGAGTTTAAGCCATGGTCTTGAAAGAATAGGACTAAGATTGCTAAAAACCATCCCTTAAAAATTGAATATGAAGACTCAGAAAGACATAAGACATAGAAAACATGAAGAAAGCAGAAAGAAAGATCAAGAAATGATAATGTGACTTCCTAGGGTCAAAAAAGAAGCTAAGGTCTATTATCTCAGGGGTTCAGAGGAGGTAACTTTAGAGAGAATTCATAGGGGCTTTTAGTAACAGAAAGGAAATTAGTATTAAGAATGGCAGTTTAGGAAGGACTAGTAAGGTGGTGGCGGCTCTTGGAACTCCTAATGCAGGGCACGATGGCACAGAAATTTCATAATTTTGCAAGAGTGAATGTGTCAACTTTTTTTTTTTAAAGGCACCTTTTAAGGCCAGCTTGGTGCATGGAATTGCTGTGGCACCCCAGGTTTCTGCCATGAGTGTCTGGCTTGGGCAGCCCCAGAAACTTCAGCCAGGTTGGGTGCCCACTCTGAGCCCAGGAGCTACACCAAGACTAAAAGAAGCCACTTCTCCCGTGGCTCAGCCCCCTACATGGTGCCCCACTGCTGTTTCTTCCCCAGACTAGCCTCTGCCACTCACAGTACATTGCAGAGGAAACCTCCTTGAGCGCCAGCTGTCTGGAGACCCAGGATGAGGGTGTATGCCCCCGATCAGGTTCTGCTGGACTGATGGCTGTAGCCCTCCTATGCCCAGACCATGAATAGTAGCAGCTCTGGCCTGAGTCCTCATCCCTGCCAACACCATTGCTGCCATCACCACTGGATCCCAGCGAGCTCAATATGGCCAGCAGATAATCCTGTACCCATAGGGTGAGTGCATCAGTAGTCTGATGGTGCCTTCAGACTTCCAGGTACCCCCAAGTCACTCCTGTGCCTCTGGCTGGACTCCCAACAACTCAGGACCAAGTTTCCCAAGAAATGAAATGGCCAAAAGTTAGGTATTTGGGAGCCACGCCCACAAATCCCTTCGACTCAGCCATACAAGCTCATTTATTGGCCTTGCTTCAGAGATCCATAAATAAATCTGGAAAGAGATCACAAGTCGCAGTTAATCCCAGAAGCTCACAAGGCTGAATACACCAGGGTAGATTGGAGGAGGGTGGGCCACCCTGGTGCCCAATCAAACAGAACCTCTAGCAGCCACATGCTTCCACAATCTAAAATTGCACCAGGCCCCTGCCCAGACTCCACCATGTTGGGACAGACCCCACCAAGATATTAATCGGCTGAAAATTTGGGTTTGTGGGTTTTGTGACTGAAATCCAAAAATTTCTTGGAATTGCAATGAGCTACCTCCCTCGAATTCCCCAGCAGTCATGTCCACACCCCAAAGCTGCCACTCAGTTATAAAAAGCTACTCAAGCTGTGCCTTCCCGATAAAAAATGATGAACTCTCTGAACAAACACTATGACCTCTTAGTGCGTCTTTTGCAAATCATAATGCACAGAAGGAGGCAAGGAGACACACACACACACACACAGAGAGAGAGAGAGAGAGAGAGAGAGAGACAAAGAGAGAGAGAGAAAGAGAAAGAAAGAAAAGGAAGGAAGGAAGGAAGGAAGGAAGGAAGGAAGGAAGGAAGGAAGGAAGAATAAAAGAACCTCTCATAGAGGCAGGTGGGGGGAACTGGGGACATTGGTGGCAGGAAATGTATGGTGGTGGAGGGATGTTGGAACATTGCATGAAACCCAATCAAATAGCTTTGTAATATTCTATCTCATGATTCAACTAAAAAAAGGAAAGAAAAGAAAAGCGAATGGCAGTTTTGTAAAGAGTGACAAAAGTAGAAGAGTAGCAGTCAAATACTTTACATTCCAATCATCCTACTCCCAATAGATGAGCAATATTACCTTATTAATCCTAGTAAAAGTGAGAAATTTTCATTTCATGAGAAATAAAAAAGTTCAGCAAAGCGGAGTAGGATTTTCTAAAATGAATCTGCAATAAGTTAAGATATCTAATCGTATGTATTCTGAATCCCTTCCAGTTTTGAATATTCTATCTTTTAGTATTAAAACGGAATGTTTTAGTGTATGTATAATAAACATTCACAATACGAACCTATTTTGGTTTCCTTCAAGCCCGGTCATATTTTAAAAGAGATTGCTATAATACTGGGTTTTCTTTTGGGGGACATTAAAATTCAAATATGAAAAGGCAAGTGTCTTTTTAAAATATATTTTCTTTTTTGTCATATTCAAGTACATCTTGACTTTTTTTTTTTTTCTAAGAGATGTAAAGAAATCAGTCCCTCTACACTAAATGCTATTTTGTATCTGGAAATACTGAATGGGAGCCAGGAAGAAGGGAATTCTATATTGCTTAACTGAATGAATGTAAAATCTCTTGTGTAATGAACAAACTATTCCTAGAACTGGGTAGATGGTACACAAAGATACTTTGTTTCATCATGAAAAGGCGCTGTAGAAATTGCTGTTTTTAAACTAAAGTAGTGTGTTAGCTTGGTTTTACATCTAAGAAAGCATCCATACTTGGCAATACTGAATCACCAAAATGTGTAAGGGGAAAAAAATTCAAGTAGTTATGAGTAAACATACAGAACTTTTTTCTAAATCAAATTCAGCTTCTCCCAAGTTTTTAAGGAATATTATTATTCTATTTTTTAATCAAGTTAAGAAAAAAAATTTGTGGATTAAAACCAAAACATTTTTAATATCAGCTCCATAAAGGAAACATTGCTTTCTGTGAATTATCTGAGATGGCAGCAGCACTGTATGGAACAAACTCTCTGTAGGATTTGATTTATTTACAATATAACTTCTCCCCCTGAATGCTATAGAGATTTTATCCTGTATTATCAGGACAAAATCATGAACTTATTATTTAAATGGCATAGGGTTTAAACAGAGATTTTGAAATGTGCTTCAGGACTTAGTGTTCTTAATTCAGTTTTGGTAAGTAGGATCCTATACCCATAATTCTCAGTACCCTACCTTATTTGCATAAGTAAACCAGGCACGGGGCTAGAGAGGTAGCATTGAGGGTAGGGCACTTATATGAAGTTGACCTGGGTTCAGCCCCAGGCATCCCATATGCTCCCTGCGCACAATTCCTGAGTGCATTGCCAGGAATTGTCCTGAGCATCACAGAGTGTGGCCCCCAAACCAAGGGTTCAGTGGGCAGGGTGTGTGGGGGGTAGGGAGTGAACAAAGATTTAGGTTACTGAGTTTTGCTGTAAAATCTTGATCTGAGACTGGTTTAGAAAACACACAAAAAATTACCATATAATGAACACTTTAACAAAATTCTAGAATATGGAGCATGGAAAATAATCTGCAACTTGAAAAATCGATTTTTAGTGACCCGTTTTTCTTCTGCCTTTTATCCGATGTTGATAGAGATGTCTGTAGGTTATTTTTGTTTCTTTTAAAATTTCTATTTAAGAAGTATTACATGGCCAGATCTGCTTTTTGTGATCCTTTCAGGTAAAATCTTTTCAGTTCTCTCTTGTCTTTTTAACCTGCACTGTGGCTATTTAATACCCGTGTCTGCTTCTTCTGATTTACTGGAAAATATGTGAGGATAACTTGTTTACCTTTAAATTTTACAAGGCTAATAGAGTCACTAATCAAATATCTGGGTATTGAATTGAAGCTAGTCCATGGAGCCATTTACAGAGTAGTGTTTTTTTGTTTTTGTTAATTAGGTTGAGGGCCAGAAAGGTAGTAGAGGGGTTAAGGCATTTTCCTTGCACATGTCCAACCCAGGTTCAGACTCTGGCACCCTATGGTCCCTAAACACTACTGGGAGTAACTCCAGTAAGAGCTGTGCGTAGTCTCCAAGTACCGCCAAGTATAGTGCCCAAACTAAATTTTAAAAGCTCTCCTCCAAAGTTTTAATGATATTCTATTTAAGAAACACAAAGGAGAAATGAAAACAGATCACAAGTTTCTTAGAAAATGTGAAGAAAGAATGTATTATACCATTATGGGCTTTTTTTTTTCTATTACTAAAGAGTAAAAGAAAAGAAAGTGAGGAATCGTCTTTGGAAATTGGGAGAAAATAATAAAGTAAAGCAAAGTGGATATCAATTATACTAGAAAGTAAAAATGAAAACAAAAGACAAGCAAACCCGAAAGATAGTTACTTTAAAAGATTGGGGCCAGACATACTGCAGCCAGAATTTCACATAACTGACCCGGGTTCTAGTCATAGTACCCCATATGGTCCCCAAGCACTGTCAGGAGTGATCCCTGAGTATGGAGCTAGGAGTAAGCCCTGAAAAGTGCCAGGTGTGGCCCACCTCCAAAAAATATGTTTACATATATATGTATATATATGAATATGTTAAGCTCCTAGAACTAATTATTTATAAATATATTTTAATACATGTGAATATATATGCATTTTTATTTATAAAGATATATAAATAATTAGTTCTAGGAGCTTAATTTGCAGATAAAAGAAAGTAAAAGTATGAAAAAAAGATGAAAAAAGAGAAAGCAAGGTATTTGATAGTTACCTTCAAACTATTTGAAGATACATTACCAAGTAAAAGGTGTCTACACAATCTATAAGTCCCTAGAGAATCAAAGCTCCTTGCTGTGTACAGAAAACAAATTGGTAGAGTTATTGTCTTACTCTTTGGATCAACATGTCTGTTTTGCTGTGGTTTTCTTAAAATCTGTTACTTTAAATGTGTCTGTTCCTGAGTTAATAGTATTAACTTGCTGTCTCATAAAATTCTCTTATGTCACCAGTATTTGCAAAATGTTGATTGCTTATTTTATTTTCTGAGTGGCCAAGAGCATTTACTGTAATTTCTGAAAAGGCAAAATAGCTTTCCATAACTAAATCACCCATAGTTTTATTGTTCTGCTGGATATTTGAGTGCTCTGATAACTTAAACTTCTCAAAATTGTATGCTCCTGTAGTTTTTATTTTTATTTCATTGGCTTACTCATGAAGTTAAACACATTTTCATATATTTTTTTGAAAATTTGATCTTTCTCTTTTGTTAGTGCCTTGACCCTTTCTCCATTGGATTGGTTGCTCTAGTGTGTTGAAAGAATATTTTACGGTTTTTTTCATTCTTGTCATGTGTATGTTTTAATACCTTCAACTCTTTTAGTTTACATTTTATGCTCTAAACAGTATCTGTTGGTGCAGATGTCTGACTTCTTAATCCAATTTAACTATTTTAATGATATTTTTAGTGCCATATGTAAGAAGTCATTACCTTCCCACAGTTATGATCTTCTATAAAAGATTTATTATTTCACCATTCATTTTAAGAATACAATCTACTTAGTTTGAGATAGGAGTTAGAACCATTTTTTAATGGCAATTTAAATGACCCAGAGTAATTGTTTGGAAAAACAAAATAAAACATACTCCCCAGTGCTCTATAGTGCCAACACATGAAATGTCCTGTGGTTTTAAACTGTATGCTTTTCTGTTATATTGTTTTTTTTTATCTCTGCTTCTTTGTCCTTGTTCCAGTGTCACAGTATTACCCAGCATACCATAGCCCTAATTATTTTGGTTGTATGATTCAACCTGTACCCAGTAGAACAAGTCTGACTACTTTAGCTACTTAGGAATATCTTGTCTATTCATACGTATTTTTATTATTTTGTTATATTGATCTCACCTTCCCTTTAAAAAAAATGTAATGCTGGGAGCTTATTGAAATGACTTGTTTAAAGTTAAATATGGGCTGAATCTGCGTCTTAACTATAAATCATTCAACTCAAAAAAATGATATTTCCCTTTATTTGTTTCCTTAAATATTTAAAAATTTCTATGTAGCAGTATTGTGCAACTTTTGTTGGTTTCATACCTGATTAATTTAATGTTTTATAAATTGTATTAAATATTTAAGTTGATACTAATTCAAATTACATACAATTTTTGTATATTGATTTATTAAACTCAGTTCGGCCAAGTTGGCTGCATGCAAGGCAAACGCCTTATCTCTGTGCAGCCAGCCTGGCCAAGCCGGATTTGATTCCTCCACCCCTCTCGGAGAGCCGGTAGCTCGCCCCCATGGCAAACCCTGGCAAGCTGCTCGTGACGTATTCGATATGCCAAACACAGTAACAACAAGTCTCACAATGGAGAAGTTACTGGGCCCAGTCGAGCAAATCGATGAACAATAGGAGGACAGTGTTTGTTCTGATTTATTAAACAAACTTGCTTATTCTAATAATTTACCATAGATGATAGATCATTTTTAATTTTCTGCACATGCACTGTCCTCCCGTTTGTTCATCGATTTGCTCGAGCGGGCCCAGTAATGTCTCCATCATGAGACTTGTTACTGTGTTTGGACAAGATACTCTCGGTAGCTTGCTGGGCTCTCCGAGAGGGGCAGAGGAATCAAACTGGGGTCGGCCACGTGGGCCCACGTGCAAGACAAATGCCCTATCCGCTGTGCTATCACTCCAGCCCTTTCTGCACATATAATAATAAAATCTAACAAAAGGAGAATTTTATAATTTTATTTCCATTTGTTTTCTTTTTTCATTTTCTCTGCATTGGTTGTCAGCTCGAGTCAGTATTTAATAATGGTGGCAAAGTATACTTGACCCATTTCCAATTTAAATACAAAGGTTTTAGCAAATATAGTGTTCTATATTTTCTTCTATCAAACTCTTTTTTGATAGAAGAAAATATAGAATAAATATTAATGAAAAAAGGTTTCATTCTTGTTTACTTAGATTTTAACATGAATAAATGTATTTATCAAATAATTTTAATCTTCATATTGAGGTAAACATACTTTTTATTTGCTAATGTTATGAGTATTTGTCTATCGGTTGATTTTTAAAATCTGAACCAGTTTGTGTTCTTGTAATAAATTTTGTTTTTATGTGGATGTGTTATCTTTTTCATGCTCTTTTTTTGGAGTTGTCTGTTTGGGGGCTACCACCCCTAGCTGTGTTCCAGTCTTCTTCCTGGCCCTGCTCTCAGAGATATTCCTGCTGGGCTTGGGATACCACCTGGGGTTCCAGGGATCAAACCCAGGTTAATCGAGTGCAAAGCAGGCGCCTTAACCCACTGAACTATCTTTCTGGTCCCCCCCCTTTTTTTTTCACATAGTGGCCAGAGAGATAGTTTTTTTTTTTAATTTCTCGATAGCACAGCGGTAGGGCATTTGCCTTACAAGCAGCCAACATGGCAGACCCGAGTTCAATTCCCCCGCCCCTCTCAGAGAGCCCGGCAAGCTACTGAGAGTATCTTGCCCGCACGGCAGAGCCTGGCAAGCTCCCCGTGAC
>JAOXYA010075853.1:0-11461 GCA_028565675.1 Sorex palustris
TATAGGACATGGGTCATTTAACTAGAATGTTTCTGTAAAAACAACAGCGAAAATAAAATTAACACTTTAATTGAAATCTAACTATTCAAATTCTTCAGCTTTTGTGTTTAAAGATTAAAATTCAACAAACATAAGGTTTAAAATATCTTCCAATTTTAAATATTGAAAGAGAAAAATATCTTTTATTTGATTTCATGTTTCTATTGTTTTCTCTGAAACATTGCTAAGATAGAAGATCAGTGTGTAAATGAAGTCTGTATTGAAATATCGCTTCTACCTGTGCAAATGAATTGCCACACATACTCATTCACACAGTCACACACACACACACACACACACACACACTCACACATACCATTTTAAAGTAGAGGTAAACTATACTGCAGATTAATCCAGATATAAAAAAGGAGACACATAATGATAAAGAATCAAAAGTTGGGTGTAACTTATAACAAAAAATATTCCATTTATTTAAGCACTTAAACCCAGTATTGATTTCCTTTTAACAAATAAGATTGTTTAAATATCATATACTAGAACAAAATATATATGTATATATCTGAGTAATAGGAGGATTTACTCAAAAAGGAGACACAGTTAAAAATGTTCAAGGCCACTACCCATTGAAAATTAATTCGAAGTGAAGATAAATCATTTCTACCATTATAATGGAAGTTAGTAGGAAATAGAATTCTAATTATGCAATTTTGATTCATAGATAACTATTTTTACCTTTCTGTTTTACTATCCAAAGACTGGGGTCTCCTTCCACTACCTCCACTGCAAATTAACTTTGTTAAAGAAAGCAACTCAGTTGCTCAAAACTCTTATTTTATCATCCATAAGAGACCTAAATCTCCCAGGTCATTGGAACTACTGTTTCTTTTTAAAAAAACAAACAAACAAAAACCCCACACACTTCTAACATCTATCACATAATGGAAACATAATTATTAAATTAAGTAATGAACAGATGAATGAGAGGTTTGGAATCATGTGGAGTAAAGAAAAGATTCCAAGTCATTACAGGATTTAAAAGAAATGAAATGCTTATCCTGATGTCCACAATTACCACATGAATGGCTTTAGGAAAGATAGTTAAGCTTTCAATTTCAGAGTCCAGTTTCTTTGTATGCAAAATTGGCATTACAGAGATATGTGAAAAGCCTTACCTTACCATCAAGAACATACTAATGCAATCCTACTTAGTTAATGATGATCTCCGAAGCAGTATTTGAGTTTTGTTAATACTCCAACATGCCCTTCATTAATTTGCAGAGTTCAAGGACAAGTCTTGTAATTTTCAGCTTTCCAAGTTAGACAAACTCACTAGACCATTTATCTCAGATAACAAAATCAAATTGTATTGAGTCTAAGAAAACCACCATCTTTTTTTTTTTATTTTGCTTTTTGGGTCATACCCAGCGATGCAGGGGCCATGCTACTCTTCTCTGTATTTTTGTATTGTTCCAATTTTAGTAAACGCGCTGCCGAAATGATAGCACAACTGGTAGGGCGTTTGCCTTGTTCTGGGCCAACCCAGGTTTGATTCCTCCGTCCCTCTCAGAGAGCCGGCAAACTACTGAGAGTATCCTGCCTGCAGGGCGGAGCCTGGCAAGCTCCCCGGGGCATATTATATCCTATATGCCAAAAACAGTAGCAAGTCTCACAATAAAGACATTACGTTGCTGGAGCAAATCCGTGAACAACGGGAGGACAGTGCTACAATGCTACCCAGCAAGTACAGGGGTTTCTCCTGTCTCTGCACTCAGGAATTACTCCTGATGGTGTTCAAGGGACGAACTCACGCTGGCTGCATGCAAGGCAAACATCCTACCTGATGCTCTATTGCTCCAGCCCCTCCAATTTTCTTCTTGATGATTCCCCCCCTTTTTTTTTTTTAACTCATTCTATTGTCAGATCATATAAAAAAAAATCCAGAGTGGGGCAGAAAAACAAGACTCATCTGAATAAGAGGTAAATATATTCA
The DNA here is from genome assembly GCA_028565675.1 of Sorex palustris. Lineage (NCBI taxonomy): Eukaryota > Metazoa > Chordata > Mammalia > Eulipotyphla > Soricidae > Sorex > Sorex palustris. Next base: position 1,991 of record JAOXYA010075853.1, read on the forward strand.
AATTCTTTAAAATATATTAAATAAAATATCTGCATATTAAAACATCTCCAGAGTTATTTGAGGGTTTGATTCAAATTCAATTTGTAACAGAAAGATTTTTAAGTTGCAGCTTATAAGTGAAGAAATTTGGTTTTATAGAATAAGCACTTTAGTCCAAATTTTCCAAAAGATCAGCCTCAGAAAACACATGCTAGATCCTCCCCTTGTGGGAATTGCATCTGTATTTTCCATGATCTTTGTGAATTCCACCTATGGCATGGGTTGTGTTGAGCTCTGAATTTGTTTGGCAAGCCAGTAATGACACATCACTAGGGTTCAGAGAGGACCCCAAATGGGCTGGCAATTCACAGAATACGTAAATAATGAGAAGTAGGTTTTTTTCTTTATTATAATTAGAAACAGAAAAATAGTTGCAAAGATAAGAAAATATGTTAATAGTCACAAAGGGAACTGACTCATCTGTTGTTGTTCTACCTGGAGAGAATAGAATCCATCAGCTCTTCAGTCCAGCTGTGACCTACACATTGTCATGAATTCTTCATCAACACTGCTGCGCTTTTTCTTTGGCCTCAAACATTTAGGTAAGACCATTTCTCCTAGAGATTTTGCATCCTGTCTCTCTCATTGGTCACCCTTCACTGATCCTACACTTAATCTCCCTTCTGTGCCTTTATTGTTAATGTCCTAAAATATTTCACTGATTCTTTTAATAATCATCTTGCTCTGAAACCCACAAAACACAAGTAACTACAGGATGGAAATCATGCCATTATTTATTGTCACTGATTGTAATCTCTAGAAATCTAATGTAATTATTATTAGATAAATAAGATCCTCACTTCTGAATTTTTAGACTAAATGGTGTGATCCATTTTGTTTCTGGATTATTGCTTTTGTTGTATTATTTTATGATATGTCTATCCAAATGCCTGTCTTTGAAACTAAAATATCAACTTGGAATTTGATCTTTCTCTTATTCATCTTTATATCTCTAGTGACTTTATTAGAGTAAAAACTAGTTAAAATTTGAATGCAAGCATGAAGGGATTAAATTGGCATGCATGGCTTTATAGTCATTTTAACAGGGGAAAGGAGCACTATTTTGCAAAGTATACTTCATAGATTCTAATTTAAATAATATATAGAAAACTTGGGCTGAAGCGATAGCACAGCAGTAGTGTGTTTGCCTTGCACGCAGCCAGCCAGGCAGAGCCGGGTTCGATTCTTCCTCCCCTCTCGGAGAGCCCAGCAAGCTGCGGAGAGTATCTCGCCCGAACAGCAGAGCCTGGAAAGCTACTCGTGATGTATTCAATATGCCAAACACAGCAACAAGAAGTCTCAAAATGGAGACATCACTGGGCCCGCTCAAGCAAATTGATGAACAATGGGAGGACAGTGCAGTGCTATAGAAAACTAGCAACACACACAATCCTCTTGGCTTCAATAAGATTGAAAATTAAAGGCTCTCCTTTAGAAAATTTTCAAAACAGAATTCAGAAAATCATCAAGCACATAGAACTTAAAGTTGTATTTATTGTTGGCTTTTGGACATGCATTTACCACAGAAACCTTTTCCTACTCTTTTGTTTCTATGTAATTCTTTTCTTGTTTCTCCCCTGTCTCTTTATGCGTAGATAAATTTCAAGTAATTAACAATCAAATTCATGACTCACTGGGCCAGACTGATAAGTATTCTGAATCTTATTTCTATGTCTATAAGCAGAGCTCTTTTTTTTTTTTTTTTTTTTTTGCTATTTGGGTCACACCTGGTGATGCACAGAGCTTACTCCTGGCTCTGCACTCAGGAATTACCCCTGGCGGTGCTCAGGGGACCATATGGGATGCTGGGAATTGAACCCAGGTTGGCCGCGTTCAAGGCAAACACCCTACCCGCTGTGCTATTGCTCCAGCCCCAAGCAGAACTCTTTAAGGGGGTACCATCAAGCGATTCCGTAGAATTAGATAGTAGAAACCTCAGAAGTTTGAAGTTCTGTCTCGTGGTAGCTGAATGTTTGAAGTTCTGTCTTGTGGTAGCTGAATCATTTGTCATGTTCTTGAGAGTTGGATATAAACTTTTGATGGTGTACTTTATCTTCCTGATGGTTGGACGATTACAGAGGATGTTCAAGACAATTCAACTGAAGGATTGGGTATGTGACTTAGCATAGTCTTTGTATTTTCTGAAAATTCTAGAATCTTCTATTGGAGAATAGAGATATGAACTAGGTTTTGTAAATTTCTCAGTCTGAACAAAGCTGAAGAAATATTGTCACTTTTCAGCACTGACTCACAGTCCATAAAATGGTGAGGATGGAAAAAAAATCACTGCACTGAGTAGCAACAAAATGAAATATTTCTGAACACCTTTCTCTGACAAGTTTGAAAAAGCCAAGAAAACAAAGGAATGGGGCTGCTGACTGCAAAAGTATTGAAAGCAATTATTTTATGGAGTTGGTGATAAAATTTAAATGGGGGCCATATGGGACATGCACATTTCTGTGAAATACTTTGGGACAAATGCAGGGTTTTAGATACTCTTAGAAGCTGGACAAAGGTGGCCAGGAAGAAAAAGTCAAAACACAAATAAGGAGAGAGGGGGGAGGGGTCCAAGAAGTCATTATTTGCAAGAGCTGAGATGATGATATTTTGGAATATCTGGGATGGCCTCTGAAATACCCAATTCCAGGGCAAGGAGAAAAGGAAAAGAATAAATTTCGGAGCAAGAAATCAATGGGAGAGAAAAAAGAGGAAAAACAAAAGTAAGATTATGGGTGGAGAGAAAATAATTTGGAAACATATAGTAGCAAAGAGAAGAGGCCATGACATTTTTTCAATGCAGATTAAAACACACAGTTTTTAATTAATGATTTATTTATTTTGTGAACATACCTGTGAATGCTTAGGATGTATTCTAATAAGTGCATGCTGAACCATATTCAGAGAACAAACTAAGTTTCACACTTGCAAGTCAGGCAATTTTTGCCACTGAACTGGTCTTAATCCCCAATTAAGTTTAGAAATCTTATTTTGCCCAGAAAATTTAAAAATTATTAATTTTTTAATCTAATCACAGTGTGATACACAGTGACAAAGTTTTTCATGATTAGGTTTCAGTCATATAATGCTCCATCTGTCCCTTCACCAGTGTACATTTCCCACCGCCAATGTCCTTAGTTTCCCTCCTGACCCTGCCTCTATGGCAGGCACTTTTCCTCTGTCTGTGTCTGTGTCTCTGTCTCTGTCTGTCTTTCTCTCTCTCCCTCCATCCCCACTTTTTTCTTTTGGGCATATGGCTTGCAACCCAGACACTGAAAGGTTATCATGTACATCCCTTACAACCTTTTATAAGTGTTTGAACAAATGATAAAGCTTCATATGATACATTGGGTATATGACATTTTAGAGCTAAAGCAACATAGACATCTCATTTTTATTTGCGTATTAAACATATTTTGCACCATTTGATGGTACTCAAGGCTCACTCTTGGTTCTGTGCTCAGAAATAACTCTGAATGCCGCTCAGAAGAACGCATGTGGTTTCGGGGATCAAATCACGGCCTTTTGCATGCAAGAGAACTGTCTTAATCCCTGCTTTATCTCACTTGGCCAAGCATAGTGCCTCAAATACACTCAAAGTGTAATTATCAATGATTCTACATTTTACAAGTGAGAAATGAAACTCAATGTATTGGAAAGATCCAGGATCATATAGTGAGGGGGTGGCAGATGGAATCTCAGTTCTCTCCATACTGTTTGGAGTTTCTTTCTCATGCCCTGCTGATTCTCAAGGCCTATCGTCCTTTGAGGTATTATTAAATAACCTACGAATCTAGCTACCACCTGAACCTCTACTTTGTTAAATCCTCAGGGATTAGCAAGTTGAGATTGGATTTTTAAAGGGAGCCAATGGGGAAAAATTGCATTTAATTCACCTGGCTAAGACAGTTATTCTATAATATAAGAAAGCCTGGAGAATGAATATAGTATGATACTCTCCCTGACTACTAAGTCCCTCAGCTACACCATTCATTAAAAGCATTCTAATTTCTGCAAGACAAGGTGGTAGCAATTCTTCTGAGCAGCACTCAGAATTATTTCTGAGCACAGAACCAAGAGTGAGCCTTGAGTACCATCAAATGGTGCAAAATATGTTTAATACACAAATAAAAATGAGATGTCTATGTTGATTTAGCTCTAAAATGTCATATACCCAACTTGTTATCTATCACTATCGACCTTTCTTTTGATAGACTCAGTGATAAGTGAGAAATAGTAGAAGGAGAATGAAGTAACTCACTAACCAAACCCCTCTCCCAATTACACCTTTTATTCCACACTCATTTTTTGTATAAAAATTCAACATATTGTCTTCTAAATTTGGTTTTGATATTTGATCATAAATCTAATAAATTGATCATAAATTTAAATAAATATTCTCTTAGATCAGACAATAAAAGACAATTATATGTTCAGTTTGCAGCCAAATTATACCTATTTTATAGGAACTGGATGCTTAGCAAGGTGCATTTGAGATGTAAGTTTATGATAATCAAGAAACTAATATCCACACGTTCAATTACTTCATGTGATGTCTTGCTTGTCTTCTGATACTTTTAGCACCTCTTTTGCTGTACACAAATTTGGCCACATATATAAGCATAGAACCAGTTATTTTAGAAAGGTTCAGGAATAAGAGCTGTCATTTGGAAAACAAAAACATAATGTTGGTTTTACTGGGATCTGGTTCAAATAGGTCTTGCTTTTTGTAAAAGGACTTCTGTTTAATATTGGTGATAGATTTCCACCCTCTCTTTAAGTTTAATTAATTCAGCTACATTAGTTTTCTTTTAGGTTTCTGAACCCCTGCTAATGTAGCATGGTTCTAATATTACATTCAGAGCCTTTTTTTTTTTTTGCTTTTTAGGTCACACCTGGAGATGCACAGGGGTTACTCCTGGTTCTGCATTCAGGAATCACCCCTGGTGGAGCTCAGGGGACCATATGGGATGCTGGGAATCAAACCCTGGTCATCTGCATGCAAGGCAAACTCCCTACCCGCTGTGCTATTGCTCCAGCCCCCATTCAGAGACTTTGGATTCAAGTTTTGCATTGCTATTTGCTATTCTAGGGACAGAAAATAAATTTTTATCTCTAAACTCTTCTAAACTTGGTTAAGTTAATAAATTAACATCAGAGAGAATGTCAGGAGAAAAATAATAATGTTTGCTATATGCAGAATAAGTGTTTATATGGCTGTACATTAGAGAATAAATATTTATTCTCCAGCTGATGAGAGGGACAGGGATAGGAACATGAGGTGAGAAGAGAGAATTCATTGCGCAGGTAGAGGGAAACTTATTTCATCACATGCTTTGTATCTGGGTATCTGCACACTGGTGGATTTCTACAATTAGAAGTTGCTATCTGTCTATTACCATTAATTTGAGTGATTTTTATTCCTTTAGAGATTTAGTTAATGGTGACAGTTCTTCCTAAAATCTCCAGAGCTTTGATGACCTTAGGTAACATGTGTTTGGGGAAAAAAAACTATTATGGCTATCTTGGTGTGACTATATGAACATTTTGTGGAGGCTTGTCCTTCATTTTTTGATCATGGGCATATAATCTCACCTTACCTAAACCCAAAATTTCCATTTTGATACACAGCATTGCTTATATTTTCCTTAGAGAAACTCAAAATAAATACTACATATAAAGCACCTGGTAGTCTAAATATACTTTAAAAGGATAATTACTTATTTCAGTACTATCTTGAGATTCAAATTGGATATTTGTTTATTCTTTTATTCATCTTGTTCCTAATTACCATATTCCACCTTTTCTTTGTTACACCTGTCTGTTTCATCCACCTAAATCTCTTGGATACAAGACCCACAAAGTTTTTGGAAATAATTTTATTTATTCTCCATATTCCTTTGGATTTTCCTTTAACTTAGTTTCAGTAGGACGAGTCTGTGTCTGCTGACTGCACTGAGTATGCTTAATTTTCCAATCTTACAACCTTCCAATCTGGTCTAAGAAGTGCTTGCTTCCTATTCTTAGTTTTGAGGTTGGATATGTACCACACAAACCATATGTTATTATCTGAGAATATAGAAGTTGGTTGTCTCATGAAATATACATTTTAAATATAATTTCTAAATGCATTACTTTACATCTATCCACTATTTTCTGATTTATTTATAGATCTCTGCTTATTTGTTTGTTTAATGTGGTGTCAGGGATAAAACAACATATTTTTTTAAATAAAGCTATTAATTCAAAATTCTTAACAATTATTTTTTTAGAGATTATTTTACAATGATAACAGAAAACAAATATGCAAGTTACGTCAGCCTTAGAAATAAACAATTAACAGGAAAACTACAAGAGGTTGGAAGACCACGATTGAAGTTCTCACAGATGAAGTTTCAAGTGAGGACTAGTTTCTTGCTTCATAGATAGAAGTCTATTCACTGTAACTTTATAAGGTAGATGGTAGAAAGGAATATGTCTGGGGTCTTTTAAACGCCTACCAAAGGTTTCACCTTCAAATTACTATACCTTTAAGTATATGACTCAACATATGGATGATATGTAGTAAAGAACACATAAATATTCAGTTTATGGCAATGTGGAAATAGTTAATATCAGGATTGAAAGTCAAAGCATTATATTTTGAAAACACTGCTTTCAAATATAATGTTAATAATATGCTCAAAGGAACGCGATAATAGGAAATTCCTTCTGTCTCATACCAATGGAATTTGAGAAACAATATAATATAAAATATAATAATTAAACTGACTATAGTGTTTGAGAAATATATGAGAATTATATGAGATTATACTGTTTGAGAACTATATGGGAATTGAAAATATTAAACTCCAGAAAAAATTAATATACATATGCTATTTGAGTGTCAGGCATAAGAATAGGAATCCAGAAAGTTCTTATTCAGAAACCCACAGTTTAATGAAGAAGTTAAAAAATTAACTGAAATCAGATTTAATGTACAAATGTCATAGCAATATGGGGGACATTTAAGCTTTAAGAAATGCCAAATGCCAATTCAGAAAGTCAAGGATCATCCAAGAAAGCCCTTAAAATGTAGTAGAAGATAGACCCCAAACAAGAAATAATTTTAAGAATACAAGAAACCAATGCAAGCTTAAAATAAAATAACTAATATTTTGACAAATGCAGTGTTGTTACCAGAGTTTTATTCAAATCATATAAAATCAACTTTTTAAGATAATGTTTTGTGATTTCAGGATAATTTAACCTGTCATGTGAGACAAAATTAAAAATGTTGTAGAGAGGGGGAAACAGAGTATTAAGAGAAAACATATTTTGGAGGGTACTCTAATCTTTTATTTTTTTAATCATCTTTGTAAAATTAAATCACCATGAGATACACAGTTACAAAGTTTTTCATAATTGGGTTTTGGTCCTACAATGTTCCAACACTCATCCCTCCACCAGTGTACATATCCCACCATGAATGTCTTCAGTTTTTTCTCTTCCACAAAATATAAAACTCTCTCTCTAATTTTGCAAATTATGTCTTGGTGTTCCAATGAGTAATACTTGCAAGAATACAGAGATGCCGAATGCTATTAAAATGAATGAATCTGGTTTTCTCTAACTTGTGAAAGAACTAGCCATTTACAGTTCCCAGAGTAGATTTTTTTTAACTGTTTAAGACACCATCCTTATTTTATTTTTTTAATTTTTATTAGTGAAATACCATGAGGTACAGTTGTAGATTTACAAATTTTTGTGCTTGGGTTTCAGTTATACAACAGAGTAGATTCTTAATTATCAAGTTGATACAGTAACCTTTATGTCCTTGATTATCATTTGATAATATATTTTAAGTATTAATCCAATACATTGAAGACTACCTGGATGCAAGAATGTAATCTGTTAGAACCTATTATAAGAAAATTAATCCTTAAAAAATAATACAAACAGAGAATATCAAACTTAAAAGCTTCTGCACAATGATGGGGCTGGAGTAATAGCACAGTGGGTAGGGCGTTTGTCTTGTACACGGCTGACCCGGGTTCAATTCCCAGTATCTCATATGGTCCCCTGAGCACCGCCAGGAGTAATTCCTGAGTGCAGAGTCAGGAGTAACCCCTGTGCATCGCCGGGTGTGATCCAAAAAGAAAAAAAAATGAACCCAAAGAGAAGACAAAAAGGGTCCAAAGACTCTTGGATGCTACTGCACTACTCTCCTCTATTTTGGCTCTGGATATGGAAGACAAGTCCATTAGGTCAATCTAACTCTAAATTTGATAACAAGTAGAATATTGTTATTAAGGATAGATAGTGTAGACTTGGGTCATTTTAGTTTAAACTCTTCAATTGTTTCTTACTATCTGTGTGTCCTGGGAAGATGACTTGGTCACTTTGGTGTCCTGATTAATGAATGGGACTCATAGGTTTGGGGGTACATTTATTAAGTTTATATAGGTATTTCAAGGGCTGGAGAGATAGCATAGCAGGTAGGGCATTTGCCTTGCATGCGGTGACCTGGGTTCAATTCCTCCACCCCTCTTGGAGAGCCCAGCAAGTTAAAGGGGGGTATTTTGCCCACATGGCAAAGCCTGGCAAGCTACCCATGATGTATTCAATATGCCGAAAACAGTAACAAGTCTCACAATTTGTTGTGAGACGTTATTGGTGCCTGCTTGAGCAAATCGATGAGCAATGGGAGGACAGTGACAGTGACAGTGACAGGTATTTCAAACTTTATGTAAGATAAGTACTAGATAAACATGAGCTATCACTAGCAGCACTTTAATTATAAGCACTATCAACAGCAGCATAACTCTAAATTCATGTTTACTAACAATAGAGTAGGTCCTCATTGCTTTATTTGGTGCTTTATTTGGTGCTTTTGATTCATAACTTGATTTTGTGATCGTTGTTTATAAACCTTCCAGAACTTACTGTGAGGGTCTTAACTTTTCATTATTGATCATTAGGTTTCACCCAGTAAATGGGGTTCGATGTACATGCTTCTTGTGAGAGTTGTAGCAAATTATCAAAACTTGTATGACTTTATTTTAGTTATGTATTGAATTTGTTTTGGATTTTTAGACCAAACCTAGTGGATCAAGGTTCTATCTACCAGTCCATACTTATTTGAAGCCTAGTCTGTTTTTAGCAATATACTTAATGCTGGAAGAGGCAGAAAAAAAATAAATAAATAGTAAATAAATAAGTCATTATTACCTTCAGTATCTTTAAAATCTGATAACATCAGTAAATCAACAGTGAAGAGTATTCAAAGAGTATTCAAAGAGGTCTAAACAACAACTGTCCTCCCATTGTTCATCGATTGCTCGAGCGAGCCCAGTAACATCTCCCTTTTTTTTTTTTTTGAGACTAGTTGTTACTGTGTTTGGCATATTAAATATGTCACGGGTAGCTTGCCAGGCTCTGCCATGCAGGTGAGAT
>JAOXYA010075862.1:0-11460 GCA_028565675.1 Sorex palustris
TTGAAACCCAAGCACAAAAATTTGTAAATCTACAACTGTACCTCATGGTGTTTCACTAATAAAAATTTAAAAAAAAAGAAAGAAAATGGAAGAGATTTCTTGTGTGTACTGACTGGTTTGGATGAAGCTGAACATTTTCCCCCTTCAAACTGCCTTCCTTCATAATATAATTTTATAAATTTCAGTATACTGAAAGAGTCCATCTTTCCTTTTCTCATAGAAGCCCAGCCTGACCTTCGACATGTAGATTCCTGGCTCTGGACCAGCCTAGTCTTTGGAATGCAAATCTCAAATACTTGTAGCCCAAGAAAGGTTTCTGTTTTGGTTGTGTATTTCTTTCTTTAGGACAAAATGCACTGGCCTGAGGATACAAGGAAGCAATACATGTTTTACTGCCTCAAAGTTCTTTTTGTAACTTTTTTTTGATGCTTTTGATGATACAGTATTGTCACAGTATTGCACCCTTTATAAGTACCAAGATCAATAAAAGGAGATTTTGGGGCTCTTTACGTGAACTCTCATGAAACCTCAATGAGAGTTCACGATGCCACTCTAACATTCATCGATCTAAAGAAGGCCTTTGATTCTGTCGAGACTGAAGTCTTCATTGAAGCCCTAGCCAAAAAGGGCATTCAGTACATCAGGATTCTCCATGAGCTGTATTGTGGACTCATGACCAGGACCTCACCATTCTACAAGGAAGTGATCATCGACATAAAGAGAGGGGTTAGGCAGGGTGATAACATTTCACCAAAACTCTTCAGTGTCACCCTCGAGAACTTCATGCTATGAGTGGAATGGGAAGGAATGGGAGTGAAGATAGATGGTCGGCAACTACACCACCTCTGCTTCGCTGATGACATCATTCTAGTAACACCAAACATTTGCCAAGAGGCACAAATGGTGACCAACTTTGACCTTGAGTGTGGAAAGCTCGGACTGTAGCTGAATCTCACAAAGACAATGTTCATGAGAAACGAGCTAGTTCCTGACATTCCATTTGCTCTCAACAGAATGAACATCTGCAAATGCAGCAGTTATGTGTACCTGGGTGGAGAACACAACATGACAAATGACTTGGCGTTTGCTGTTATGACAAATGAACTGTGCAGGAAGAAGAGAGCAGCGTGGAACTCCTTCAAGAGGATCTAACAAGTTGTTATGAGAATGAAGAACCTCTGGCTCTGGGCACTTCTTTCTGACTCCACGATTCTTGCTGCTCTAACATATGTCTCCAAGACCTCGGTCCTACAAAAATAGGATGAGAACACTATTCAGGATGAGAACACTATTTGGGTATCCCATAGAGGAATTGAAAGAGCTATGCTTGGCATATCACTCTTCAGTTAAGTGAGAGAAGGAATCCGGAGTTCCATCCTCTGTTGACGATCAAGCATCAGGGATGCTGCCTCATTTGCCAAGTTGTCAAAAATCAGATGGGCTGGACACATATGCGATTTGGAGATGACCGCTGGACTAGAGCCGTTACCAACTGGATTCCACAGATATCAAAAGAACTTCTGGCCTACAAGATGGTCAGACTTCTTTGTCAAGATCCCGAATGAACGGTTTGATGCTCTTCATGTTTCTGGAGTGATCAGATGCCATTGGGCTACACTAGCATGCTGCAGGGATGAATGGAGATGTTACTGGTGCCCACTCGAGCAAATTGATGAGTAACGGGATGACAAGTGTTACAAGTGATATAAGTTATGGATACAGTATAATATCATGTGGCTGAGAGACCAGCTGCAAGCTCTAAGAATTCTAATTTTTTAAAAATTAGGGTCTGAAGAAATCACTGCAGCAAGTTTCTCAGATCCAAGATTCATTTGTGTGTCTCTGGATTGTGGCCATGTGGGAGCTTAGGTAAATGGTGGACGGATGTGGCATCATCTCAGAGTTCCGTGGGGGCAGGGGGGAAGGAGAAGGCCCCACTCCACCCCTGTCCCATGAGGCTTGGGATTTGTCGTCACCGTCACTGGTACCTGGAGCTTCTCACTGACTTCTAGGAAATGGCTGCCGCTGGAGCTCTTAGAGGCTAGATGGAGGGACAACAAGTTGTTCGTGTCCAAGATTTGTTTGTGTATTATAGTTTATTTTTAAAAACTTAAAATTTGAGACATCATAGTCTGCAACTAAACCCTGATAATGATAGGGCATCAGGAATACAATGACTCAACACCACACCCTCCAGCAGAGGCGGCTGCTTCTTTCCACCATCGTCTCAGCATTCACCCCTCCAATTCTATTTCCTTCCACCAAGGCGAACTAAGTTCTGTAGGCTAGTTCTCATGTTCTTGCATTTGTTATTCCATTATTCTGTTTCTTGGTATCCCCCATATGAAAGAAATCATTCTGTATCTGTTTCTCTCCTTCTGACTAATTCTGCTCACCATGGTATTCTCCAGATAGTGGGAAAATGCATGATTTTTGAAAATTGAATAGTATTCCACTGTATATATATATATACAGTATATATATATATGTATATATATATATATTTGTACCATAGTTTTTAATCAAGTCTTTGTTCTTTGACTACAGCAAAAATATAGTTGTTTCTATATTTTTGGCTATTGTGACTAGTGCTACAATAAATATAGGGGCATGAGTGTTTTTCTGGAGTAGATACCTCAGAAAGGATGTCAAGAAATGGAATTGCTAGGTGAATGAAAGTTCAATTCTTAGTGTTTTGAGAAGTGTCCATATTGCTTGGAATGGTTTAATTCTATATGAGGGGAGGTGTCTCCTTCTTCATTTCAAGAATAAGAAATGTTTAGTTTCAAGATTATGACATATGACCCAACTATACCACTTCTGGGAATTATACCCTGGGGGTCCAAAACACACAGAAGAAATGCCTTCTGCACTTTTATGTTTATTGCAGCACTATTCACAATAGACAGAATTTGGAAACAACCCAAATGCACAAGAACAGATGACTGGTTAAAGAAACTATGGTAAATCTACACAATGGAATATTATGCAGCTGTTAGGAAAAATGAATTTATGAAATTAGCTTATAAATGGATGAACATGGAGAGTTTCATGTTGAGTGAAATGAGTAAGAAGGAGAGGGACATACATAGAATTATTGCACTCATTTGTGGGATGTTTAAAAAAACATAGACTGATACCCATGGACAGTTGGAAATAAGAGCCAGAAAGATTGGTCCACACTTGGAACCTGATTCAAGTGGTTGTGGAGAAGGTAGCTGGGACAGAGAAGGGGCCACTATGACAAATATAGTTTGAAATGATCATTCTGATTAAGAACTGCATGCTGTAAGTAGGTAAAGGAACAAACATGGTAACCACTCAGTATCTGTATTGCAAACTATATTGCCCCAAAGGAGAGAGAGAGAGAGATAGAGAGAAAGGAGAAAAGTGTCCGCCATAGAGATAGGTTTGGGAGGGTAGGTGGTGGTGGAAGGGAAACTGGGTACATCGATGATGAGAAATGTACACTGGCGGAGAGATGGGTGTTGGAACATTGTATGATGGGAAGAGGATCATGAACAGCTTTGTAACTGTGTATCTCAAGGTGATTCAGTTAAAAGAATAAAATTAAATATTATTGACATGGGGCTGGAGTGATAGCACAGTGGGTAGGGCGTTTGCCTTGCACACGCCCGACCCAGGTTCGAATCTCAGCATCCCATATGGTCCCCTGAGCACTGCCAGGAGTAATTCCTGAGTGCATGAGCCAGGAGTAACCCCTGTGCATCGCTGGATGTGGGCAAAAAGCAAAATAATAATAATAATAATAATAATAATAAAGCAAGTTCTGTAGAAACATATTTAAAAATCTACAACAAAATTAGACTTCCCAGTTTCTTACAAAGGGAGCAAAGAGATGATACAAATCAGCTTAAGTTGAGGAGACCTGAGCCTAAAATTAGTGGCTTAACCCATGGGTGTAAAACGAAAAGGATCTCAGCAGAAATCACTGTTAGTGCCCAGAGGCCAGAGGTGACCCCTGGCAAGTGCTGAGGCAGGTAGGAGCAGAGAGCGAGAGTTCATAGCATGCACACCCATGCAGGATGCCTGACTTTCTCCAGCTCCTGGTACCTGAAGGTGAATCAGCCAAGATCAACAGTTTAGATGTGGTAAGACTGGAAAGAGCCAGATGCTTCCGGAAGCATAGCAGGGAGCCAAGTCCTTTGAGCCCTGGAATGTGTCTGTTAGGCTTCAAAAAGTAAAACTCAATGCCCTCAGATTTTCATTTTAAAAATGCAACAATTTGTATCTGTGTAGAATGAAGACTTAGATGGCACTTGTGGCAACTTCACTGTTTTTCAGCGGCACAGGGCGCTCCCGGGTATTCTGTGACTGGAGAGTCAACCCGTCCTAGGGCTGCCATACCTTGATCAGTCACATCCTGGGCAGTCACCCCTTCCTAGGGCTGCCACTTCCAGCTGCATGCGCAGGGCCCCCCAGCCAGCCACCTCCTCCCGCCTCCTTAGATGTCCCCAGCCCTGCTCTACCCACTTAGAGACAGGTGATAAAGGCGGCAAATATGCACCCGGAAAATGGCACAGCACCACGAGAGAAGTATGGGGAGATGAAAGGAACCCAAATTGCCAATCGTGACCATCATTTCCTGTAAGATGCAGAGACATGGCCTGGCCACAGGGAGAAAGGCCATGGTGACCCCTCACTCCTGCTTCAGAACATTTCCCCCCAAGGAGTGCACTGCTTTCCCCTACTAAATGATATTAGAAACTGACTTGAAACATGAGGGTCTAATTAACATTCTAAGATGCACAACATTATTTATGCGACTTTCTAACCATCTGACTGATGTTTACAGAACAAAATCCATTTGTAAGATGAATTTTTTTTAATGACATCAATGGAACAGATGTCTTTCTATTAATTACACTTGAGGTCCTCAGCAATAGGTAGAATGAAACAGACCGTTTTTATTTTTAAACTGCAAACATGTTTTTTTTTCCCCAGCAGGTTAAAAACTTTCTGATTCCATGTTGACACGTTGTGTGGAACCTGCGGAGTATCCAGGAACATGCCCAGCTGTGAGGACTTTCCAAGGAAGGTGTGTGAGCATCCGTGGGAGCCTGGGGGTCCCCTCAGAGCTCGGCCACACTGTGAGCAAAATACACCATTGACTGGTGCTGTTGAAACACTGGTGAAGTGACTGGAAAGGGAGGAAAGAGACAGACGCTGTGTTGCGACCTGCTTTCCTATCGATGCATCATAGTCGGGGCCCACAGACACGTTCTATCAACCAGCAAACGGTAAAGAGCCCCTAAAAGAGTGACCTGAGACTAGAGGAAGGGAACCTACAGCTCTTCAAATATTTGCGATCATTAATTCTAGGCACGCTGCCACTGCAAAAAGCCTCTGTGTAAATAAAATGCAGTGGAAGTTGAGGAGAGTCCCTGACCTGACTGTGTGGAAGGGCTTCCTCATTCAGATATATGCAGATTGTCTCTGGGGCTTGGAGAGTTTTGGGGATACCTCCATGGTGCCCCAGTTCCAGCAGTCCCATGGCATCATCCGTACGCCCTATTCTCACGGGGCCTGCAGAGGTGGGAGAAGGGAAGCACAGCGTCTCCTCTCTTGACTCCAATGCTCAGCGTGAGGAGGCTTAGCACCCGCCTTGGTGACGCTCAGCTGTGGTCGGGTCCCTCCAGTCCTGGGGCCTGGGACACTGAAGGCAAGTCTGCAGTGGCACCTGCTTTCCTGCTCCCTGCCCATGTTCTCTGGTGGCCCACATGGGTCCCCTTAGAGGGCAGGTTCTCCCTCAGAGAGTCACCAGCCCGGTGGGTCGGGGGAGGAGCACAGAGAGAAGGTCCTCAAGTGTTCAGGCTGATCTATCACTTCTGGCCTCCCTGCAGCGCCCGAATGCCACCCACATCTCAGACCCTTGTCCGTCCATTCCAGGAGGGATGGAGACGTGTGGGCTGGAGGGTCCAGGGCTCCTGCATAGAGCCACGTCAGGTGCCTTTAAAGCCACAGTGCTCCAGGCTTGATGGCTGCCCAGCCACGAGAGACATGGAAAAAGGTGCGAGTTCTGCTCTGTGTAACAAATGTGTGATTTCAGGCCAGGCGCGATGAAAGCCTAAGGTGAGTGGGCAGGAGGGAGGGGCAGCCACAGGTGGAGCTGGCAATACCCGGGCTCTGCTGTCCAGCACAGGGCAGTGGGGAGCCACTGCAGGTCACTCTCGGAAATGGGCCTGTGGGAGTGAATATAGCCCCAGGAGAGGAAAGACAGACGGACACCAGTGAGAGCCTAGTCAAGACTAATGGGGCCCAGTATGTGCACATATAGGCACACATACACACACATGCACACACACACACACACGTACTCACTGAGTCACACTCATGCATACACAGTCATACACATGCATGTACATACTCAACCTCAGGTATACTCACATACTCATCCACTCATAACTAAACGTGCAAAAATACTCATATGCTCTTACACACACTCCCACACATGTGCACATTCACATACTTACTCATGCGCCCTCACCCCCACTCAACACTCTCATACACACTCATACACACACATCCACACTCTCATATATACACACAGTTGCGTGTTCATACACTCATTCACTCCCACACACTCCTTCTCACTCTCTTTCTCTCTTTCTCCCCTTATACACACTCACACATACTCTCTCACACACACACTCACTCACACACGCACACACTCACACTTACACACTCACACACATGATCTGGCTCCCGCCGGGGGGTGAGCCAATGCTCAGAGCAGCCTGAGACTGGGGCTGGTGGGGGTGGGGGGCACAATGGTGATGATGGTGATATACTCTACATGGCATAAATGCTAAAATAAATGAGAAAATCTTTTCAAACACTGCGATGGTTTGAGAGAGAAGTAAGCTGTGAATGAAAGCATTTTATCTGGGTCTTGAAAGACAGCAGAATCATATTATTCAGAGATAGTGAGCAACACCCGCCACTCGAAGATCTGAAGTTCCTTGGAGAGGCTCTAAGCCGATGGAATCCCTCTATGGCAGATAAGGAGTGGAGCTCACCCCTCGCCCAGCGCCAGCCAACAGGGCACGTCTGTCAGTCACGGCAAGTAGCTCAGCTCAGGGCCTGGGTTGGGGCTGGGCTCCAAGAACGAAACCCCAGCCTGGCACATGGCAGCACCAACTCTCTCCCAGGACTCCTTCCTGGGGTGATGCACGATCACAGGAGTTGGGAGAGGAGAAGAAAGGAAGGAAACACAAATGAGGAGGTTGTCAAGATCTGAGAAATGAGGTGCAGACAGACTGAAGCTGTCAGTCTCCATGAAAGTGAAGACCATGAAGCGCAGGATGTGAGGCAGTGGGTGAAGTCTGAATGCCTGGGAGTCTCCAAGAAGGGCGTGTGTCCCCGTTTATAGAGACCAGCTCTAGATTCCTCACCCTGCGATGAGCTGGCTGGGGGCTCCCTCTGCCCCACAGGGCCTCCTCCTCCCATCTTCACATTGACATCATGGTGGGATTAACTTTCTAGGGCAAAGTCTGATTTGAATTCGAGCTTTTCCCCTAAAGTGAAAACTCGTTAGTGTCCACTGAACAAGGCCTTCTACAGAGAGCTGTGCCCCCAGAAGCGTGCGCACAGGGCACCTCCTCCCCAGCTAGAGTCAGTGAAAGCCGCATGTGAACTACGGCCACTGGGATCTTCTCCCACTAAGTAACTCTGCATTTCTCCATCCAGAGTGAACGGAACATTCCCTTTGGGGCTGATTCCCTTTCATTAGCTGCACACACAGCAGCAGAGAGTCTTTGAAAGCATGTCTCTACTTGCATCTAATTCTACCAATAATTCTCTAACTGTGCAAACAGGCCTTCGTGGCATCTCGCTGCCATCCTCCCTCTCATGCCTTTTAGGATGTAGAGTCTGGCATTTGGCCACCATCACCTGGCAGGTGACTGAATAGCTTTTCTGTAGCCTTTCACCTGGCGGGGGCAGGGGCAGCAGCACCTGCCCAGACTGAGTCCAGGCCTTCTCTTCAGGCCAGAGTAAACACGAATGTGACATTCATAAAGTGCTTCCATCTCAGCATGCCCTTCTACCTTCTCTACAGGGACCTCTGGCAACCTTGCTTAGGAAGACGTGACATACGGATTTATCACCCCATTGGAGGACAGCAGAGTGGACCATTTCTCCGCCTTCCATCTGAGAGGACCCCAATCTACCCTTCTGCCCCCAGCAAAGACACACGAGCCTATACTATATTCATTAACTCACTGGACAACCACCGGTTTCCTTTCTCTCTGGCAGGTCTAAGCTAGGATAGCTCAGTCAATAAGAATGATTCTCTTGTACATTTCATCTCATTTATAGTTCTTGACAGGACAGGTCCTACGTGGTACTGTCTCACAAGCTGCTTTCTGGGTATGGGTAGGTTGAGGAACTCATGAGCATGTAAAAGGACTGTAACCCGCCCTTCAAGAGCCCACTGACCCCAAAGGGCACCTCCTCAGCAGCTCCTCCCTCTCCTGTCTCGGCCTAGGAGGTGGAAGCAGGTGGAGTCACTGGGAGAAAACTCAGAAATTTTAGCTGAGGAGAGATGAAAAGCACCTCAAAGAAGCACAAGGATGGTTGGTTACAATCCTTGCACTTTGATAGACATTTACAGAGGAGCATAAGGAAAGGGGGCTGGGTTTGTCTCACAGGTAAGAGAAAATTCTTTCACTTTATGTGTGCCCTGCACACATCTGGGTGAGTCCCGCACAGACCTGGGTCAGCCCCGCATACATCTGGGTCAGCCCTGCACACACACTGGGTCAACCCTGCACACAACTGGCTCAGCCCTGAACACACCTGGCTCAGCCCTGCACTCCTTCTCACAGCTGCATGTGCTGTACACAGCCAGCAGAACCCCTGGATATTCCATTCCTACCCCAGGAGCAGCTCAGAGGTCTGGTCTGGGAAGAAATCGCTTATGTATGCCTCTTCCTGAGTGATGGGGCTCAGCCCAGGAGGCAGAACTCCCCTTACCAGCCCACACCTGCCTCAGGACACCCTATGGCTCTAACCCAGCCCCATCCCTCCATTTCTCTGCAGTGCATACCCCAATGTATCTGACATTCTCTTCAGACTATTCTGTGGATTCTGTTTCTCACACTCTGGACTCTGACTGGAAATCAAACATCAAGTCTGCTGGAACCAACAATCCAATTGGATCAGCAATAGGTGGTAAGATGCTGGTGAACACAGGTAGGAGATAAAACATGTGCAAAGCAATGTAAAAATGAGACCCTGTGAGTAATTCCTTTCGACCCTGAGAGAGGATTAGCTGAGTCTTATCATCACAATTAGTGGCTATTATCATCAGTGATTATTACAATGAAATTAATTTAATAATATTGACTTACATGCTGTGAATGACTCTCTGGGAAATGACTCTTATTTACTCCTGGGTTTATAAAACAAGTAGCCAAGAGTTCAGAGTGATCATTGTTCCTAAAATGTGTATAAGTGTAAGGTCTGATGTAAACTGTGTCACGCTGGTCATAACAGCACTTTCTTCTTTTCTTGGTGTTGACACTAACTTCTGCAAGGTCAGACAATACTCGAGCAAAGGCTGGCAAGGATAGACACAAGCATCCATGTCAAATATCTACATGCTCAGCTCATGTTTGCCATAACTTAAGGAAAAATTAGAACTGCGGATGGTGGAGAAGTAGGAGGGAGGACATGGGGGTTCACTACAGGACTGCAGGACCCCCCAGCATTGCAAGGGCTCACTGCAGGACTGTGGGACCCCCCAGCATTGCAAGCGCTCACTGTAGGACTGCAGGACCCCATAGCATCGTGAGAACTCACTGCAGGACTGAGGTACCCCCCTAGCATCATGTACCCATGAAAACTGTGGAAAGAGAGTGAGTAGAACCCAATTCATTCACATCCTTGGAGTAAAAATTTTCAAAATTTCTAAGTTACAGATCATTGAATTTCTACAACAGATAATTTTCGTAAGTAGTAAAATAGCATAAAGTTGTTAAGTGTTGGGATTCGGGGGTTTGTTTGCAATGGGCCTGTGCAGATTGGGTAGTGGAAAGACAAAGGGAGGGACTTCATTACATGCTGCCGGTGAACCACACACATGTTCTAGTGAGCTCCCCACGGGCTCCCACACATGCCCTATGTACCCTGACATGTGCTCCCTGTAACCCCAGACACGGGCTCCACACTTTGGGTGTGAGCCCCATGCAACCCAAACACGTGTGCTCTGTGTAAACCCCACACCTGTGCCCTCCACATAACACCTACATGTGTGCCCCCATGTAGCCCCCAGGCATGCAGACACACGGCTTCCACATCACGGGCCAGACTCTCTGCCCCTCCCCAGGCTGCGCCGCGTGCCTGTTCTTCCCCTCACCCCCTCGGGTCCCACTTTACCAGTTCTGTCTCTACTGCTGAGGGCGCAGAGTAAATCTTCGTAAAAGCCTCTTGTCAGGCTACAGTCCCAGAATGTCTTTTTCAAGGACCCAAAGTCCTTTGTGGGACATAAATCCTGGCAGAGATGGGTAGCTGTGGCCACCACAGACACCAATCCTGCATGGACGCCTCAGCCAGGACACCCACTGGCCAGCCCACGACCAGCAGCACCCACCAGCCTCACTTTTTGCCAACTGAGTCTCCACCTTTCTCTTGTTCAAGACAGTATCACCCATAGTCTGCTGGACACTGACCCCGCCCAGAGGCCCCTGGGCAGATATGGGAGAGAGAGGGCATGTGCACAGAGTTTGCCTCTGCCACCGATGGGAATGACCCCGGCCCCCATGTGAGCGGGAGCTCAGTGCCACAAGGGAAGTAAGTCCAGAGGGTAGAGAGTCACTGGCTGCAGCAGGAGAATGGATGCAAATAGGCTGGCCCAGCACGTCCAAATGGACTCCTGGATGCGGCGAGGACCACAGTGGCCTGGGGGGAGACTGGAGGATCTTGGGGTGGACGCAGGCGTGAGACCTGCACATGTGGAAATGAGTTTTTCTTTTTAACTCTAAAAGTTGTAAAGTCGAGTCCGCATCCTGCCTGGTCCCTCGGCAGTGTCCTGAATTTACTCAGCTCTGCTCCGATTGGTTTCTGTGCCACTCCTCAGCCCCAGACTTCCACTGACCCGAGAGGAGCAGAGAAAGCCGTCGAGTGTCACCTGAACTAAGAGTAGGCACTTCCGGAAGTCCCCACATGGCACATGCCCGCAGATGGGCACAGAAACCTGGAATTTGCCTTTCTGGAAAACAATATGGACAGTCCTTCAAAAACTAGAAATTGAGCTTCTATATAACCATGCAATACCACTTCTGGGAATATATCCTGAGGATGCAAAAAAGCACAGTAGAAATGACTTCTATATGTTCATTGCAGCACTGTTAACAATAGCCAAAATCTGGAAACAACCCAAGTGCCGTAGAATGGATGACTGATCAAAGAAACTTTGGTACATCTACACAATTGAAT
>JAOXYA010075879.1:0-11460 GCA_028565675.1 Sorex palustris
TGAGAACAAAATGGTGGTTGCCACAAAAGTGAGCAAGCAATTCTTTCTTGGATTCCCCTCTGTTCTCCCTCTCTTTTTCGGTGTTGTGATTTGCAAAAGAGGCATTGAGTGGCAATCATATCAGAGACTCTTTTATGTGTCTCTGGATCATGACCCTTAAGGAGCTTAAGTAGCAGCTGGAGGCACTTTGTGGGCGTGACCTCCAGGGTCTCATGAGAATGGGGGATGAGAAGGACTGTCCCATGCCCTATCCCTTGAGGCCTGGACTTTGCTGTCACTGAACCTGCGTACCTACAATTCTCATTGGGTTTTGGATGTTGGCGGCTACCAGAGTTTTAGGGGGCGGGTGGAGGGATGACACCTGCCCCCATCTGAAGCACCCCAGTGAAGTCGGCCTGGCTTCAAGTCTGGAGGAATCTCTGCAGCAAGCTGCTCGGTTTGAAGATTCTTTTGTGTGTTTCTGGATCATATCCCTTCTTTTTTTTGGGGGGGGAGGGAGGGGTGTCACACCCAGTGATGC
Organism: Sorex palustris; assembly: GCA_028565675.1. Lineage (NCBI taxonomy): Eukaryota > Metazoa > Chordata > Mammalia > Eulipotyphla > Soricidae > Sorex > Sorex palustris. Next base: position 521 of record JAOXYA010075879.1, read on the forward strand.
ATAGGGGTTACTCCTGGCTTGTTCAGTCAGGAATTACTCCTAGCGGTGCTCAGGGGACCATATGGGATGCTGGGAATCAAACCCGTGTCAGCTGCACGCAAGGCAAACACCCTACCCGCTGTGCTATCACTCTACCTCCTCATGGCCCTTCTTTACATATTTTCCAGAGAAAAAAATAACTACTGGCATTTGCCCTGCAGGGTGCATCTGCTCACCCGAGGCACACCACTGGCCCTAACTGCAGCTGTGGATCTCTTTGGAGATTTATGGGTCTCTGAAAGAAGGCCAGTAAATGAGCTTGTGTATCTGAGCTGGAGGTGGTTTGTGAGTGTGGCTCCCACATACCTAACTTTTGGTCGTTTAATTTCCAGGTAAACTTGACCCTGGTTTGTTGGGGTCTGGCCAAAGGCACAGTGGCAGTTTTGGGGTATCAGGAAGTCTGAAGGCACCACCAGGCTGCTGAAGGCACCACCAGCCCTACAGGTACAGGCTGACCTGTCGACAGCACCATACCCCCCAAAGTGGCACTTTATATGTAAGAAGATGATCAACACAAGTTGAAATAATTTTTTCAAGAATTTTCTACTGTTGTTTAGTACTTTCACTTAGCAGTCTTTTAGGAACTACTGTCACGGACGGGAGTGATAGCACAGTGGGTAGGGCGTTTGCCTTGCATGCAGCCGAAACGGTCAGCGCAGGTTCGATTCCTCTGTCCCTCTAGGAGAGTCCGGCAAGCTTCAAGAGGATCTCACCCACACAGCAAAGCCTGGCAAGCTACCCATGATGCATTCGATATGCCAAACACAGTAACAGTAGATCTCACAATGGAGACGTTACTGGGCCCGCTCGAGCAAATCAATGAACAATGGCAGGCAGTGCTACAGTGTCATGTATGAAACTGTGAAGGAAGCCAGGGCATGTGAATGTTTTCAAACAACGGTAAAATCTAATATTGAAAGGAAAATGAAAGGTGTCGTTATGCTACCATTAACTGGTCCCACTGTTCAGTGGTTCTTTGAATTTCACATGCAAAATTAGTCTTCAAAACTCCCAATGCTTGTGAAGAGCTATTTATTTATTTATATATTTATAAAGTTATTGATACAGTTTTAAGAAAATATTTTTGGACCCACCATTGTTCTATATCCAGTCCCATATTAGTTTTCTGTAGACATCGTTCATCATTCATGCTCTGGTTCTGTTTCTTGGAGCCCACTACTGTCTTACTGCTCTCTCCAGATCTATTACTAAATCTTTGTTATCTTTGGCTGGACATCTGCATCCTGCCTCTCAAGGGCTGAGTGGCTCTTTGTCATTGTTTTTTTCCTTTGTCCTCAGAAACTGAGGATGAAAACTGTTGCTTTCCTGCCATCTGCCAGGCACAGACAAGGGGTCAAATTGGAAGCTACATCGTTCTGTTCCCTATTTAAATATTTTCTTCCCCACCTCTTAGTCGTATTTTTTATCTATATCACTGGCTATCTCTCATATTGGTAAGAATTACAGTGACCAATTGTAAGGCTTGGAGAGATAGTATGGGAGTTAAGGGACTTGCCTTGCAGGCATCTTACCCTAGTTAGTAACCAGCAGGGCATATCGTTCCCCAGTCACTCTAAGAAGTTTCTATTTTAGTTAGAAAGACAAGCAAATAAAGAGAAAACATTGACTATAATGACAGATATGAATAGTTTAGGGGAGCACAACCTGCAGCACTCGGAGCTTCCTCTGGGCTCTGTGCTCAGGCATCATTCCTGGCAGAGCTCTAGAGGCATAGGCATGCCAAAACGGAACTGGGGTCAGCCCCAGGCAAGGCAAGCCCCTTGCTGGCGATAGGATCTCTCCATCCCTGACCAGGGAGTTATTTAGTAGAAAAATTACAATAAAAATTATGATTGCTTAAGTGATCAGTGAAGGCTTCAATCGAACTTGAGAGCTGATTAAGAAAGTTGAAGCCAAAGCGAAGAAGAAAATCAAGAAAATCTGTAGTTTATCATATTCCATGAATGTGGATCAATGAGGACAAAGGCTCTAAAACAGAATATTCTGCCTACCCATATGCCCTTAACACTCACTTGTCCCACACATGTCGTCTGACACTGTGTGCATGGCTATATTCTCTGGCTAAGGGAATAAGTTCAGGTTTGAGTTCTATGCAGTTCATGCCTCTGGGAGTAGACCTCAACAAGCTGCATCTGGAAGCCAGATGATTTATGAGATTGCAGTGCTATTTCAGCTCATATTGAGTGCAGTGGGCCTACAACCCTCCACTAAGGTGCTCTCTCTAGTCTCCTAAGTGCATAATTTCCATTGGTATACTTAGCAGTAGATACAACCCAAATAATGGTTCTATGACATATATTTTAAAAGAGAAATATGAAAAGTCAGAAAAAGTACAAGTTCTGTATTACCTCAAGTCCCAGATTTTAATTTTGCTTTATTTTATTAAGAAGTTCACAATATTTGATTATATTTACTATTCAAACACCAAGCCCATCATGATTACATCTTCCCACCAACAAATTTGGGATGTTTCCATCCCAAGACCCAATTCCTGTCCCAAAGCACAACCAAAATAATACATTTTGTATTCACTGTTATTAAAAACTGCTGAAAATGCTACGAAAGTATCCATATAGGAAACAGTATGAAGATTGTTCTAATTTGGCAGAAGCTATTAAGACATTCTTTGGGGGGGGGCTGGAGTGATAGCACAGCTGGTAGGATGCTTGCCTTGCACGTGGCTGACCCAGGTTCGATCCCTGGCATCCCATATGGTCCCCCAAGCACCTCCAGGAGTAATTCCTGAGTGCAGAGACGGGAGTAAGCCCTGAGCATCACTGGGTATGACCAAAAAAGCAAAAAAAAAAAAAGACATTCTTTAGGATATCAATAACATGTTGTTAAATGTTGAGTGATGTGAGCTTTTGTACACATATATATGAAAATATGTAAATATGCATATATATACATTTTCCCCTGTGATTTGTTCCCTACTATTTGAACCCCATCAAATGTGGTGTGGTACTTATAAAAAATGGATAGGGAGTGTCTTATGATGTGTCATTTGGCCGCAAATGTGGCCATGTGGTCCAGGAACGCATTCACTCAAGCATGAAGCTTGGCAGGAATGTGTTGTGAGTGGCCTTGAGCGTGGCAGTGGTTGGATTCTGGAGGTTTTCAGCTGCCAGGGCTCGGTCTCATGGGGTGCAGAGAGCTTTCATCCAGCCCCCTCGGGGCTCCCCGAGTAAAACAGTTTGGGGCAGAGTCCGGTGTCCTGGCTATGGGTTCTTTCCTTTTATCCTCTACTTTTCAAAAAACTTTCTTTTTTTTCTTCTTCTTTTACTTAACCACTGTTAGATACATGGTCTTTTCTATTGAAAAAACCAGGATTTTCTTTACAGTAAATTTAAATTCTTGTCTACTTTTCTTTTTTAAAAATTATAAAAATAATTTAAGCTGCCATGTTGGTGAAGCCTTCAGGGTCAGGTGAATGAGACCTATTGTAATTACTGGTTTTGGCATATCAAATACACAGTGGATTGCTTGCCAGGCTCTGCTGTGCGGGTGGAATACTCTTGGTAGCTTGCCAGTCTTTCCGAGAGGGATAGAAGGTTTTGGGGTGATGTCTAATCGCCCTCATAGGTGTTACCATATTTGAACCCTGTCAAATATGGTACAGCAATTACAGAAGATGGGTATTTAGTGTCTTATGGTGTGTCATGTGGCCGGGAAGCGGCTGCACAGGTCCAGAAAGTGTCCTGGAGTGTGGCGGCGGCTGGGTAGTGAAGGTAGTGTTGGTAGTGGAGGTCTGCCAGTGGGGTATTTATCTGGTCCTGGTAGGAGTAGGGTGGGTCTTCTGTGTGCAATCTGCTCCCTGGGTCTCTAGTGGTTGGTAGAAACAGACAGGGCAGGGTAGGGTGGGGCTCCTGATTATAATCCCTTTGTCACCTGTGGTTGGTGGGAGTAAGCAGAGAATCTCTGTCCCTGGGTCCGTTGAGCCTGGAGTCCAAGGTCTCAGAGAGTTCCACTTATCTTGTTCTGTGGGTCTTCAGTTGTGCGTGAGTCTCAGCCGGAGCTGCCACACAGGTCCGAGGAGCATCCTGGAGTGTGGCGGTGGCTGTGGTTGGTGGGAGCAAGCAGAGAATCTCTCTCCGTGGGTCCGTTGAGCCTGGAGTCCAAGGTCTCAGAGAGTTCCGCTTATCTTGTTCTGTGGGTCTTGAGTCGTGTGTGAGTCTCGGCCGGAGCTGCCATGCGGGTCCGGAAAGCGTCCTGGAGTGTGGTGGCGGCTGGGTAGTGGAGGTAGTGATTACCATAAAAGTCAACATATTGGTAATATCTGAACATTTTGACATTTCTTCTGTCATCCATGGCTTTTCTTCCTGCTCCAACTTGAGAATGATATTTGTTTTTTTGAGTTTACAGCCTACTGTTAATATGTTGTTATAATTCTCCAACATCACATCCCTGTACAAATTCCTCTGAGCAGGTTTCGATTGTTGCCATTCCTCCTGAGTAAAGTCAATGGCCACTTCCTTGAATGATATTTTCCCATGGAACTTTGACATTTTTTCCTCCTGGGACAGAATAGAATCTTGAAATAGCCATCCAAGTTCGAGTGAACACTGCGAGCGGGCTCAGAGTGACGGAAATGTACAAGGATGGGGTCCAGGTGGTCTCCCGGCTCTACAGGGTGAAGACACTGGAGGCGCTGCTGCTGCTGCTCCCTCAGCTCCCTGGTTACATGGAGGAAAAGTTACATGGAGGAAAAGTCCCTAAATTACATGGAGGAAAAGATAGGCAGAACCATCCATGACATTGAAGTTAAAAGTATCTTTAAGAATGAAACACCACTGACCAAGCAAGTGGAAATAAACAAACAAATGGGACTACATTAAACTAAGAAGCTTCTGCACCTCAAAGATACAGTGATCAAAATACAGAGAGAGCCCATGGAATGGGAAAGAGTATTTACCCAATACCCATCAGAGAAGGTGTTAATATCCAACGTATAAAGGGCACTAGTAGAACCTTATAAGAAAAAAATCTCCAAGCCAATCAAAAAAATGGGGAGAAAAAAAGTAACAGAAACTTCCTCAAAAAAGAAATATAAATGGCCAAAATACAAAAAATTCTCTTCATCACTAATCATCAGGGAGATGCAAAGTAAAACAACAATGAGATATCATCTTACACTACAGAGACTGGCACACATCAAAAAGAACAAGAGCAACCGGTGCTGGCTCGGATGTGTGGAGAAAGGAGCTCTCATTGTTGGTGGGAATGCCGACTAGTCCAGCCTTTCTGGAAAACAATAGAGACATTTCTCAATAATCTATAAATTGAGCTTCCACATGACCCAGCAATAGCACTTCTAGGAATATATCCTGGGGATGCAAAAAAGAACAGTAGAAAGTACATCGGTGGGGCTGGAGAGATAGCACAATTGGTAGGGTGTTTGCCTTGCATGTGGCCGACCCAGGTTCGATTCCCATCATCTCATATGGTCCCCCAAGCACTGCAGTAATTCCTGAGTTCAGAGCCAGAAGTAACCCCTGAGCATCACGGGGACCCAAAAAGCAAAAAAAAAAAAAAGAAAGAAAAAGAAAAAGAAAGTACATCTGCACCTGTATATTCATTGCAATACTTTCACAATAGCCAGAATCTGGAAACAACCCGAGTGCCTGAGAGCAGATGACTGGTTAAAGAAACTTTGGTACATCTACACAATGGAATATAATGCAGCTGATAGTGAATATGAAGTCATAAAATTTGCTTATAAGTGTATAGACATGGAGAGTATCATGCTAAGTGAAATGATTCAGAAAAAGAGGGACAGACATTGAGTGACTGCACTCGTTTGTGGAATATAAAATAACATAATATGAGACTGACACCCTAGGATAGTATAGACAAGGTCCAGGAAGATTGCTCCATGTTTGGAAGCCCGCTTTATGAGCTGGGGAAAAAGGCAGCTGGGATGGAGAAGGGATTACTAAATCATTAATCACTTGGGATAAGAGATGTGTGCTGAACATAGATAAAGAACCGAACATGGGGGGTTGGAGCAATAGTACAGTGGGGAGGGCGTTTTTCCTTGCACACGGCTGACCCGGGTTCAATCCCCAGAATCCAATATAGTCCCCCAAGCATCGTCAGAAGTATTTTCTGAGTGCAGAACCAGGAGTAAGCCCTGAGCATCACTGGGTGTGGCCCAAAAAGCAAAAACAAACAAACAAACAAATATGTTGGATTCCCAGTATCTGTATTGCAAATCATGAAGCCCAAAAGTAGAAAGAGAATAAGAAGGAAATTGTCTGTCATGGAGGTAGGGGATGGGATAGGGTGGAGATAGTGAGATGTATACTGGGGACATTGGTGGTGGAAAATGTCTTGCTTGAGGGATCGATGTTCAATCATTGTATGACTGAAACTCAATCATGAAAGCTTTGTAACTGTATCCCATGGTAATTCAATAATTAAAAAAATTTTTTTCTTAGAGGCTAGATGATAATATGGAGGGTAAGGTGCACATCTTGCAGGCAGCCAAGCCAGGTTTGATGCCTTGCACCTTTGAGTATAGAGCCAGGAGAAAAAGAATTTCTCAATAAAATGGGTATTTAAATTTTAATTCTACCCCCCACACACACCTTCTCCACTGCCCCCATTTTTTTATGCCACACCTAGCTGTGCTCAGGGCCTACTTGTGGATCTGTCTGGTCTAGATATCACTCTTGGTAATTCCTAAGAGGTCATGCAGGATGCAAGAGATTGAACACTGGACGGCCACTGTACTCTCTCTCTCTCTCTCTCTCTCTGGTCCCATTTTTTTAATTCTTTTAAAAAAATAATCTTTATTGCTTGCCTTGATGGGACCAAACCAGGTTCAAAAAGCCTCTCACTGTCCTAGCAGGGTCCCTGAGCACTGTCAGGAATGATCCCTGAACACAAAGTAGGAGTAGCCCCTGAGGACCATCTGGTATAGTACAAACATCCTCCGCACAATTCCTTATTTTCAGATTTAAAAAAACTCAAAACTGAGTCTTCCCATATAACATACACGCAGATTTTCTTGTTATTACGTTATGGTGTATATGTGCTAGATAAATTAATAGTTACTGATACATTATTTTTAACTCAAATTCATACTTTGATATTTTCATGTAAACTCAGGTATCATGTTTACCTCTTCTGTTCCTTTTAGGGTGCATATAATATTTAGTCTCCATGCTTTCTGAAACTGTTCTTTACTGTGACAATTTCTTATTATCTGTTTTTTTTTTTTTTTGAGAGGGCGTGATTGGGGAGTGTAGGGTGAGTCAAACCTGGCGGGGCTCAGGGCTCTATGCTCAGAAGCACTCCTGTAGAATCTCAGAGAACCATATGGGGTGCCAGGGGTCAAACCTGGGTGGCCACATACAAGCAGGTCCCCTACCTGTTACACTATCTCTTCCCCTCATCACCACCTTTTCCTGTTCTTGAAAACACTGTCAGAGTAGAGGTGTACAGGTAGAAATTTTATAGAACGTTCATCAATTAGAACTGAGGTTTTTCTCATGATTAAATTGGGGCTTTAGGGGCCAAAGTGAGAAAGGTGCTTGCCTTGCCCACAGTCAATCTGGGTTCAACCCCCCAAACCAGCTAGCACCACCTGAAGTTATTTCTCAATGCAGAGATGGGATTAACCCCAGAGCACTATAGGGTTTTTCCTCCACAGATAACAATATTGGGGTTCTAGGTTTGGAGAGTATCTCGTCCACATGGCAAAGCCTGGCAAGCTACCTATGACGTATTCAATATGCCAAACACAGAAACAATAGGTCTCAAAATGGAGACATTACTGGGCCCGCTCGAGCAAAATCGATGAACAATGGGAGGACAGGACAGGACAGTACAGGACAGGTTTGGAGAGAAAGACTGCAGTGGTGAAGCGCCAGGTCGTATCCTGGCCCGAGTGCATCTTCCAGGGGTCTTATGGCTCTTGGCGTTGATCCTGATCACCTGACTGAAGAAGTGCTTGTCAGGTTTCTCTTCTAAGGTGAAACTTTCTTTTATTTCCCCCTTCTATCTGGTCGCCACGCACACGGTATCTGAGGAGTGAAGAGAAAGGACAAAGCAGTAGAATGGAGCAGTAGGTAGAAAAATAACTTCTTCAACATTGTCATTCCCAGAATTGGCAAATTATTACACAGCAAAGTAAATTAGTCATATGGAAGTGGGACTCAGAGAGGTTGTACAGGGGGTAGGTGTTTGGCTTGCATGAGGCCAGCTCCACTGATGGTCCTCTGAGCACCTCCAGGAATGATCCCTGAACACAGTCACAAGTAAGCCTTGAGCACTGCTGGGTATGGTCCCCAAACCCAAGCACCTCCCTCCCAGTCAAAAGAAAAAGAAAAAGAGAGGATGTGGAAGGGAGATCACAGTACTTAAAATATTTTTTAGGAGCTGGAGCAATGGCATAGTGGGTAGTGCCTTACAATTGGCCGACCCAGGTTCAATTCCCAGCATCCCATATGGTCCCGAGCACTACCAGGAGTAATTTCTGAGTGTATGAGCCAGGAGTAACCCCTGTGCATTTCCACGTGTGACCCAAAAAGCAATAAATAGATAAATAAATTAAATTTTAAAAAAATGTTTAATAAAGAAGAGAGGGTGAAGCTTATAGTATAGCAGGTAGCAATAGTACAGTGGGTGGAGCATTTGCCTTACATAGGACCAACTTGAGTTCGATCCAAGGAACCCCACATGGTCCTCTGAGCCCTGCTAGGCGTGATCCCTGAGCATAGAGAGAAGAATAAGCCCTGAGCACTGCTGGGTATGGCCAAAATAACAATAATTTAATTTAATTTAATTTAATTAAGAAGAATGTCAAAGGAGATCCCACGAGAGCATACAAGAGTAAGTACCTGCCTTAAGTGCGGTTGACCCTGGCTCAATCCCTAGCACTGAATCTGGTCCCTTGGCACCTAGTTAGGAGTAGTCTCCAAGCACTGCTCCTGCTCCAGTGTGATCCAAAATACACTCTCTACCCCACCCCACATGTGGAAAGGTGGCAACAGGAAGAAAAAAATTAAGGATCATTTGTGAGTTTCTTGCTGGGATGCCGAATGGAAGCTATTTGTTGAGATGGGGAACATGGGGAAGGAGAAATGAAGGGAAATAGCAAGACTTTTTCAGTTTTACTGGAAATTTCCAGATCATTTGGATGGAAATAGAAAAGAAACAGCTGGATCCATATGAATCTGGAGCTCAGGGCAGCTGTAGATGGCACCTACAAGTCTGAAGGTCATGAAATTCAGTACTAAGGACTAAGATTGCCTTGGGGGATATTATAGGCAAAGAAGATTAAAAAGAAAAAAAAACTAGGCTGGAGAGGAAGTACAGAGAATAAGACTTTTGCCTCATCATACTTGGCCAATACAGCATAGGTTGGATTGCATATGGTCCCCCAGCACTGCTGGAAATGAACCCTGAGAACAGAGTCAGGAGTGGGCCCTACGCACCACTGACTATGGACCCCAAACAAACAAAAACAAGTTAAAAAACAAAACCAACCAAAATCCAGGATCTCACTTTGAGGACCTGACTTCAGGGGTTCTATGCAAGAACTAGCAAACAGTTAGAGGGTAGAGTCATACTGAAGAGTGTATGGTGTGGTTCTCAAATTCAAGTGCTTGTCAGAATCACCTGCAAGGCTCATAAAACCCAGATTTCTGGGCAGCAGAAGTGCCGGGGGATTTGCATTTCAAAAAATTTCCTAGGTAAGATTGCTGCTGCTGTTGACCTCACTTTAAGGAACTGTCAGAATAAAGGTTCTCACAAGCTTAGCTCTGAATATGAGTCAGAGATGCTGGAGGGCGTACAGTAAAGGAGCATTTCTAAAGATGAATGAGAACAGAATGGTGGCTTGTTGAGGGGAAAGATCCAGTATTTCGGGAGATTGGGTTGATGTAGAAGGAAAGGGTTGAGAAAATGAACAGATGAAGTCTTTGTTCATTCAAGAGGCTCAGAGTTGGATCCTCATAAGGACCTTCATCTAATGTAGGAGAAAAGACATTTACTCCATGGTAGCAAGTGTGCAGAAGTTTAAAGGATTAAAGGTAAGACATTGAGCCTGGTTAGGTCTTAGAGTTTCTGTATTCTCAACAAAAAATGAAGAATCTAGAGGCATGGAGTGTGGCTCAGCGGCAGAGCCTTGCACGTGAGGCACTGGGTTTGAGTTTTGACTCTGCCGAAAAAATATAAATAAATAAAACAAGGAGTTTTTCTAGAAGTATTTATATTCTATATTCTCAAAGGAGAATGAAGGAATAGTGAAGATAATGAATAAGTAGGCTTGAGATGAAAAGTTGGAGGGGGGAGAGGGGGAACATATTAAGTAATTGTTTTGTGGAAGTCAAGTGTCCTAGATCAGTCTAAGAAAACTTTATGCAATCAGGAAAATGTTCTATTTGTCTTCAAAGTATCAATCATGTAAGTAATTTTTACTTAAGTTGGTTATAACTAAACAAACATAGAAATTAAATTAGAATCACTAATCATATGCTTTTGGGGTGCCAGGCAGGGGAGAGTTTGAGTTTGTGCTCAGGGGTCACTCCTGGTGGTATTCAGGGGACCATGTGTGGTGGTGCCAGGGATAGAATCAGGGTCAGTCATATGTACAGCAAGTGCCTTAAACCCTGTGCTATCACTCTGCCCCAGCAGTCACACTTAATGGTTCACTTGAGGATAAAAAGCCTAATTCTAGAGTTGTGTTGATGGCACACTCAAGGGTTGTGAAACCTGTCAACATTGGTTGTAATTTTTCTCCAGCAACATTCACCAGATCAGTGAAATGTCCAGAGAAAGTGATGATAAAAGTCTTTCAAGGTATGCTGAGAGTAGACTTTAGACTAAACATGATTGCCACTCAATGCCTCTTTTGCAAACCACAGCACCCAAAA